>VYZX01033114.1:0-50403 GCA_013401335.1 Brachypteracias leptosomus | reverse complement strand
TGAGGGACACCATTTGTCACCGAACTCCAACTGGACATCAATCCATTGAAGACTACCCTCTGGGTGTGACCATCCAACCAAATCATTATGCACTGAACAGCCTACCCATCAAATTGATCTCTCTCCAATTTAGTGAGAAGGATGTTGTGGGGGACTGAGTCAAAAGTGTTGCAGAAGTCCAGATAGACCACCACCATAGCTCTTCCCTTGTCCACTAACTCTATGATGCTTGATTCAAACATTTAATACATAGGATAGATCACGGAATAGGAATCAGAACATGTTTTCTGAAGTAATGCTGCACAACTTCCAATAATTCTTTATTTCTGTTTTTGCTTGTATTCTATTTACAGACACACAGGGACAGACACACAGGGAAGCCCCTGAAGTAAGTAAACACCTCTTTGCTTTCCACAAATGTTATTCTTGGGTAATATGTTGCTGATATGATACATGGAGAAAATTGAATAAATTTAGAGTTTGTTGTTGTTTTATTAAAAAATTTGCTTCCATTGAAAAAAAAAATTTCATTCTTACTATTTTTTTAAGAGGAACAAATAAAAGAATCCATGCTCCTAGAAATGAGAAATTAAGCAAAAATACCACTAAAGAAAAGAACGAAATAGAAAAAGATAGCAATGTAATGAAAGCAGCAACAACAATATAAAAGAGTAGATGGGGCAATGTTAAAAAATGAGGAAGGAAACCAAAAATGTATTTTTTCATGTTTACATTGCTTAGTGCAAAGAAGTAACAGTAAAAAATTTAGTGGGACAAAAAGGACATTTTGTAAAAAAACCCAAACAACCAAAACCAAAACCACAAAACAGTTTTGTAGTCTTCAATATGTTTTATTGCTTCCTTGACAAAGTATTCTGTATTATAATTGACTATGTTTATCTGACTGAACCGAATTAAAAATCAAATTTTCTTCAAGGAATAATTTCGTATAGTCTTGTAGGTAAATTCTAATTTAGACAAAGTTGAAGTAGTGTTGTGCCTGTGGCAAAAAAATTAATTCCTTCTACCTATGGCTCTTCACTGGTTCCTTGCTCGAAGTTTTAAGAGGATGCTTTTTTTCAGCAGCAGCTTCTAGATGTATCTTCACAAATTCTTAAAATATTGCTTAGTCATTGAATACTTTAAACCTAGGAATTGATCCTACAAGTGTGACGGAAGAATGAGTAGGACTTGCTCGCACACACAAATGCACACACACACTCTCTGCTAACTAAGTGGGTTCAGATTAGTAGCAAACTACTGAGGTCAAAAGAGTAAGGCTATTTCTTCCCTTTTTTTTTAGCATAAGTTGCACCAGGCATCTGCATGTTCATTGCAGTAGATCAACTGATCAAGTTCCTGCTCACCTTTTAAATTAGTGAAATTACTTGTAATGAATTGCACACTTTGGAAAGGACCAGTTTTTTTCTGTCCAAAGAAGTAAGGTATATGTTTGGAAGTGGAAGCTGATGTAGCTAAGTTTTGCAGACAAATTATTTATTCTGGCCATATAGTTATACTAATAAGACAGCAACATGACAAACTGCTGAACATTCCTTAAATCAAAGAGTAAGTAAAGTCTAGCAAATGGTTAACCCAATTTTATGGTTACAGTAACAAGATAATAGTGTGAAAAATACCTTGTAGACAAAAAAATAGAATAGTGACTTTGTGGATGTCTGACTGAAGAGGGATTACCATTGTAATCCTATCATAAATCCTATCAAAAGAGAAGTATCATAACAGCAGATTGAGGCCAATGGGTTGAGAACAACCAGGAATAGGCTTTTTATTTGAGTTGGGCAGTGTCATAACTGGAGAAGAACCTGGGAGGGGAAAGCAGGAGGAAAGGAATCATAAAGTAAAGCAAATGATGTAATCAGTGTCATTCAAGGGTGCTTGTAAAGTAGTTCTATGCTTGACCACCATAATTTGGATACTTTTTCTGCTTTTGTCTGACTTATTCCTGTCATCAGGAAGGGCACGGTGTGACCTCCCTGGCACTGGTAAGGGAATACTTTTAGCACTCTTTCTAGCATGGACAGGGCAACCTGGAGGATGCAACCTAACATCCCTTTCTAACCTCCATAACAGTCCACATATTCAGTACTGGATTAATTAATGATTTGTTTTGTAATTGGAAGAGCCAGAATGGGAGAAAGAAAAAAAAAAAAAAAGAAATACTGGTTGGGTCTTATTTGTTGATTTTTTTACCTTTTTTTTTGTTACTTCTCAAATTTATGTATTTTTACTACAATGATTGAAGACTGATTGAAACTCGAGTCAGTCACCTCAACTTTTTAACAGTTTTAGAAAAGGACGAATGTTGAAATAAATTACAATATCTTTACAGGATTAATAGTAAAATATTTTGGTCTGTTGTCTTTTCTTCCTCTTTCCCCCCCCTGGAACCATTAATCTAACCTATCTGGCACATAGTGTATCAATATGAAAGTGTATTGTTCTTTTCACAACTCTTAATCTAGATTAACTAGTCCTTTTACAACATCACCACCCCTAAATACAGAGCCATATGGTTTTGTGATACAACAAAGAGTGAAAACAATTTCTGTAAAGAATTCTTTATTTGTTTTCACCAGGGAAACCTATTATAGTTTCTTCAGCTACAATAAATGAATACTAATTTCATTGTCAGCAGGAATTGAGCTTTTATTGTTTAGATAAATGCACCTTTGTATTATATATAGAACTTGGCAATGCCATGAACCAAAAATGATGAAAAGCAGTATCCTTTTCAAACATGTAAGAGCAATATCATATAGCAGGCACAAAGCACTTCTACCTGTGGAGTCTACTAATGGCTTCTAGATGAAATGTGAGCAAATTGGCTATGAAGAATCTGGGTTAAAAGTCTAGAAATTCATAAACTTGCAAATCAGGACAGCTCTGGTATGTAAGTTAATGGGAAAATGAACAGTCTGTTCTAATTATCACCTCTATTCTAATTCTTTCTGGTTTCCTCATTTTAATCATTCCCTGTATAAAAATACATCTTTTGATCATCTAAGTAATATTTTTGCCCTTTGATTTCACTTCTACCCCCCCTCTTGACCATTAGCTTGGCTGATTCTGTATAGGTTCTATTAATGTATTAGAGCATTTTGTTTCCTGCTCAACACATATACTCACAGATTACTTTTATTTTATTCTCTGCACTGACTCTTCAATTTCTTTTTTGTGACAGCCATTTTTTCTTCTTCCCTTCTGAAAAGAAAGTTTTACATACAAAAAAAAAGTCAATTCTAATCCATGCAAAGGGAACTCTAGGCATTATTTGATTAGTCATCTTGCTTTTAATTCTGTGGTTTGTACCCTTTTTTTAGCATATCTTGGTTTTAGCTTAAGCCTTATCATCCACAAATATTGGAAATACAGCTGGTGCAATGAAGAGTTGTCAAATACAATGAAAGTTTCTCGTATCATCCTCCATAATTCAGTATTTTCATGAACATCCAATCCAAGAAAAATACATCGTTAAAGATGAGAAAAAGGTTTGGCAAAAAAGATGAGGTCCAAGGTTGACAGTATCAACTGTTTTATCCAAGGCATGGCCATCTACTCCACATGCTATATCACCAAGAGTCAATACTGATGAACACCAATCTTTTGTACATAACATGAATGATAGGCTAGAGAGCTTTTTCTTGAGTATAGGGTGGAAAAAACCAAAGTATTTACTGCCTCTTTTCCCAATTATTATTGTTATATTTTTATATGGCAGGTTTATCTGGAGCTACAGTCAAGTGTTAGAATTCTGTCATGCAAGCACTGCAGAAAAATACAATCAAAAAGACTTCTTTTGCCAATCCTTCATAAAAATGTGCAGGTTTCACCTTACTTCACCCTTTTAAAGCTCATAAAATTAATGGCAGAATTCAGCATTTCAAAGGCCAAAGAACCTTAGTATGACCACAATGCCAATAAACTAGGAACTAGGCATGTAAAGACAAAAGGTATGATCTCTTCTTCCTCAGAATAGCATTTTGCCTATCAGAGACTAGGTATCATCTTTCCTCAGCATTCAAAGCGATACTACAGAAAGGTAGTTTACATGAGTCAGTTTGTGGTCTAGCATTCCATTTAGGTTAGTAGCTGTTCAGAAGGACGAAATCTAGTTATTTCTTCAGTAATGAAAGAATGTTATTTTAAGGCCTTTAAAAGCTTTATATTAGGCAAGATTTGGTATTTCCAGAAAAAAAAATAATTCTAAGGTTTCCTTATAAGCAATAGTTTATAATCCAATGTGAATGTAAGCATGTGTCTTAAATATAATTAAGTATTTGATTAAGATCCCACTTAATATCTGAATTATTAAAAAATGCGTCTCTTGCTGTTGATCTGAAAATAATGTATTTTTTTATCTCATACAGAGCACAGATCTATAAGAATCAGGCCTGTACTGCTAATCAGCTAGTTTCAGCTTTGTTTCCCAGGATGATATATTAGTTGTTGCTGTTGCTGTTTTCACTTGACTCCTGTATCCAGAGCCACCACTTTTTGGCAAAGAAATGGTTGATGTCACGTGCTGGATGAGGTTACTGGAATAGTCCAATTATATGAAGGCTGATATAGTTATTACTAGACATGTGAAAAAGTGATAGAATTTTCCTTGCTAGAGAGTTAAAGTTGCTAGAGTCCTAGGGTTCTAGTTGGGTAACTAAAGCAGATTTTAAAGATATTTGAGCTGTTTTCCCTCTCCCTGTTATTAACAGTAATTTCAGTTTTGGTTTCTGTTATAGGATATTCTTACACTAGTTGCACATTACCGAGCAAGAATTTACTCTTAATATTAATTACACATACAATGAAGTAAGAGACAACAGGAAATATCCATGTAGACAGTAACTGAAACTGAAAAGCTGAAAATGTTGTTTCAAAGAACCACCTTATAATTTTGTTAATTATAAATTTTCCTCTATGAATGAGGGAGGAAAAAAGCCCAGGAACCATTACATTTAAATTCTAACAGAGGATTTTATTGATAATGTTGTGAAGAAGCATAAGAAAATTAGTTTCAGGCATTTATTCCAAGTTCTTAAGTGTGGTTTAGCCAGTTTCTTTTGCAATCAACAAACTGTTAAGAATTACATGCCATACATACATGGAGGGAAAAGAAAAGAAAAGAGAAAAAAGAAAAGAGAAAAAAAGAAAAGAGAAAAGAAAAGAGAAAAAAAAAGAGAAAAGAAAAGAGAAAAGAAAAAAGAAAAGAAGGAAGACAAAACCCCAGTCAATTTCTCACTTTCTTGCAGCTAAGTTGTTAGAAAAAACACTGAATGCAGTACTGCCTTTAGTGTGCCAGATTGGTCCCAGCTATGTTCCACCAGCTGCTTTGCTATGTCAGGCTCTTAATAGATGGAAAGTAAAATGAAAAAGATTGAGGACAGGTGAGAGGAAAACGACAGCAGTAGAAATTAACACAGCAGGGAGGAAAGAGCAATGTGAACTTATGTTCATATTTCAGGAAGACCTTCAGATGGAGCCATAGAGATGATGATGGCTAGTTCCTTTCCTTATTTAGTCTGCTGAAGTCATCTCAGAAGATCAAGGAAAAAGTGCACTCATTAAAAAAGAAAAGCTACAGCTTTCAACTTTCTGAGGCATCTGTTAAAGCCTGTGATTAAGCAATGCTGTAATATATATACCTTCACCAGAAACATGTTCTGGTTGATGAAGTTCAATGGCATTCTAACTAAAACAGATGTTTGGGATTATCTGTCATATTCCTTGAAACCTATGTGTGAAACAGAAAATGGTTTGCTAGCTATCAATTTACAACAGTAAGATAGGAGTTACTTGCTGCAAAATAATAACCGTGAGGGATCTTTGGAAGTTTTCATCAGTGCCTTCACCTGAAAAATATAATTTGTAAGAGATTAAATGTTCCATTGTACAGGATTCACTTGGGAAGCACACGAATATGGAAGTCCTAGTAAATAGTTAATTTTCTAAAAATAGGAGGGAAAAAAATATCTGGGCATACATAAGGCAACAAAGAAAGCCAGGCACCACATATTTCCAAATTATACACTTCTTTAGCTTTGGAACAGCTCTGAATCAGAGTTCCACAAAAGATTCCTGAATAATTTAAAGGGATATGGGTGTTCCAGGTTCGAGAGGATCTCTGTGCAGAAACACGCTCAGGCACGATACTTAGTGAGAAAACAGTGAGATTTATTGTTCAGTTATAGTCTTGTGAAAGTGATAATTAGTACGGTGTATTACCCTTTAAGCAAAGTCTGCTCTATGACAAGAGGCAGGCAGAGTGTGTCCCTTTAAGAGCAGCCTGCTCAGCTGCAGGCTGTGCATAAGCGGTGAGCTAGCAAGGTGTGCTGTTTGCTCCCCGTTAGTAGAATCTTACCAACCCTGTTCCTGGCGAAAGACTGCTGGAGAAGAGAGTAAATAGGATGATCCGGATCATTGCAGAGAAGGAGGAGATGAGGGATCGTACAGAGCGAGCCAAGGACTCCCTTGTGTGATGCGGTACTCTCTCTCCGCCGCCGCCCGCCCGCCCGCCAGCTGCTCCTCCATCTCGGCCCGGAGTCAGACCTTTATACTCCCAGCAGATTCTGGAAAAATACTGGCAAAACATCACCTCACCGGTGGCAAGTGTGTGAGACGCTGTTTGCAGGTGCATGATCTGCTTAACTAACGGCGGTTCCCAGATTCCTACATGTTCACAACAACCCAGGGCCTATTGTTCAAAACAACCTGTTTTCTCTTGGCTAAACCTGCTCTTTCCCAAGGCTGCTTTCTTACGGCAAAGTTCAGCTTGTAATTTTCTATCCCTCACACAATGGGACAGAACTTAACTCTTCGGGGTTTTTTTGTGTGATTGTTTGTTGGGGTGAGGGGTATTTTTCTGCTCTGGCTCTGATAAGACGGGATAGTTTTAGAATAAAACTATATAAGACCTCTTTGTTGTCTAGTTAAACACACAAAAAAATTTCACCTCCCTTGACAAATGAGCATACAATATTATTATTTACTGAATATCTATCAGGAAAAAAAAAAAAAAGTGAGAGAGTTTAGTTCCTTAAGAAAAAAACTGTGTAACATTCGGATGTGGTGTGGGTAACAAATTCATTTTTTTGTTTTCTTAGCTTTAATGGCACATTATAACACAGTTAATGAAATTATAATCATTCAGATGGAGCGTTCTTCATGGTACTTCCATGCTGCTTTTTGCTTCCACTGCACTAGGAAAGAAATGCACTTTAACTACAGAGAAATAATCCATATATAATTCATACTTGCATTGAACATCTGTGATTTTGCCATTATTTTACTCAAGCATAGAGACAATTAAAGTTGGACCAAATTGTTAAAAATAATTTGAATTAATATCAATAAGGAAGATGCTGACAATTTCAAATCTTTTTTATTATGATTTTTAATTTGACATATCATGTCACACTATGAAATGATAGAACACTCTTCACCTGCTTTTATTTTTCAGACTGAGCAGTCAAAGCTAATTCAGGAGAGACTGAGGGAATTGGAATCATATTTTTCACTAAATAGTCTCATGCCTAATGATTTGTAGTGGTAGGAAGAAAAGAGTTTGGGAAAGTATATTTTCCTTGGAATTAAAAATCCAGATAATTTTAAATAAGGGGATTTGGATATTTGAGACACAGAAATTCCACTCAGCATTGGCTAAATTATTTTCTGATATTAAAAAATTTTTTCCCCATGCTGGAATTTTATTCCTTGACTTCATAATTTTTACTACTACTATTTCAAAGAATTATAAAGAAATTTGCAGACACATGGAAGTTATGAAGACTGCAAGTGTCTAACCAGAATTGGAGCATAAACTGATTTACCCAAGTTATAATTAACCAACACACTGGAATTAATAACTCTATGCTTTTTAGTAGTGCCATAAAAGCTTTGGCTACTGTAGCTGGTGAGAACATCCATTTTGCACTTTCCTAGCTCCAGCTACATTGATTCCTATTTTAATCTGAGAAGATGTTTTTCCTGAACTATAACTCTGTCATGAAATTAATTAAAGTTATCATTGATTTCACTCTTTGAAAGATAATGCAGAGGAATAAAAAGCAAGTGGCAGCAACAACATTGAGAACAAAAAATTTCAGCATGCTCTTAAAAAAAATTTCATCCAATCTAGGCCTACAAACATTTTTAGGCACTGAGTACATTTATATGGTTGTTATAACACAGACACATGAAAAGAAAATCTGAAATTCTGGATGTCCCTATTTATACTTACCTATGTTAACATGTTGTGTTTTCTGTTGCACTTAACCTGAACTCTGGATTGTCTGCTTTTGTAACACTGTTTTTCTTGGTTACTTGTAATATTTTTATATTAGTTTTAAACTAAAAATTACTGTTACCAATGCAATAAGATGATGCCCAAGCTGAAAGATTGCACAGCCAAGTAAACACTACTCTCATGAGATACAAGTTGGTCTACTGAACAAGGCAGATTTAACAAAAGTATGATGTTTCCACAGCCATTAAATTCACATCCATTTGGACAATTTGTTTTTGTCTGTGAACAATTAGAGATAATAATTTTCTTGTAATAGGTTTAGTAAATATATTTGTTTAGAATAGACATATGAGTGGATCTGACACTGAAAGCCATTGCAGGGCCAGCTTTGTAGATAGTGGCTTGCCTTCATGCAGACAGTTGCAATATTGCAGCTTACAATACTGTCAATATCAATTTGTCAGATGCCTGGAGGAGTGTCAGCTTGTGTTATCCTTTGTGTAATCGCGTTTAGAACAAACCCAAAGGCCTGAAATATTGCTTCTACTATTGTGAAATATAAATGTATGACATAAAATAGAATCATTTTACAGTATTGTGCACAGTTTTCTTTTCTATATTTTTGTTTTAATGAACTTAATGAGATTCTTCTTAAAATCTTGAAAAATAGAAATGGCATTATAATATCCAAGATCTGAATTTCTAGTCTGAATTTAACTCAGAAACCTACATTTATACAGATTATTTACACTGCTGGCCTTTCTCTCCTCTGTGGTGTCAGCCTTTTAAACCTTGATTTTACTTAATTAGGTTTTTTATATAATTGGCCAGTAGCAAGTGTGAGTTGCACACACATTATTATTATCTTTTCTTAGTCCATTAATTTGGCTTTACTGAAAAGAAAAATGTCGAGGAAAGTATTAATTTCAGAATGAGACTGGGCTGAAAAGAGATTGTGCTGTAGTTGCATGTCTTTAAAATACATGAATTACAATTAAAGTTTTTAATAGACATTTTTTTTAAAAAACATATACTCAATCACATAGTAAAGGAGTCCTATACAACAGAAACACTAAATTTCGTATACGAGGTGAGCTTTCTGGAGTCTGGAAAGGCTCTGTGGAACTGATAACTGGGAATTTCACAAGTTGTGTTACTAAGCAGAAGGCTCTCAGGATCTACTCTTACCACTGCCTTAGAGCCTCAGAGCTCCCAGTTTCTTAGTGCTGGCAATGAATTTTGCTGACAGACTGCTTTTTAACTCTAAATTTCCTTCATATTCTGCTTTCCTTCCTGCTAGGTTACATGCGAACATGAGGTTTGGGGACAAAAGGCTACACATATCCCTACTTGCAGAGGTGGATGAGAATCACATGCAGTGGGCTCAGTCTTAGCCTGCTGCCATCCATATCTTCTGAAATTGGCTTCAACATTGCTTACAGGTAGAGATGTAACTTCCTTGAGGTTTCACTGATGTGCTGAAACCATTCAACCCTACAGGTAGGAGTACAAATCTGTGATGCTTAGGTGACAAAGAATCTCTCATACTAGCTTGAACAGTGCCCTGTTGCCCCAACCATGCAGATGAGTCCTCAGAAGTCATTTCTTAGGACTGAAAGGTTTCTTTCTAGATCCTCGTAGTGCAAGCCCTGCTGAACTGACCATAAAGGCTGTCATGCTTTCAGGTTTCTATCATCAAGGGCAAAAATCTCTCATGTGGCTGTTTCCTCCACACATGCACTTTAAAAAGAATAGTTTTATCAGCATATAGCAGCCCACTCTCTGATCCATCCTAGGCTAGAGCAATATTCATATCCACAAATAGACTGATTTTGGAAGCTCTTAATCCCTACTTCTAGAATAAAACCATCAGAATAATCTAAGGTGATGAATAGGTGTTTCAGCAGTTCTCAGCTCAGCTTTGTTACCCAGCACATGGATACTAGGGTGCTACTGCAGAGATTTCCATAGAGGAAAAGATTTGCTGGGAACTGGCTCAAAGTTATGGCTTCTATAACTCAACATCTAAATAACACTTAAGGGGGTTCTAGCAACATTTTGTATAGCTAAGAATAACAATTTAGTGAGGCCAAAGTGCAGGTTCTTCTTCATCTATGCTTAAGGAACTTCAATTTAAACCTTCAATTTAATCAGATGATATAAATTGACATAAGTGCTCTGAAATTATTTTATGTGTGTAGGGACTAGATCACTGCCCTTAAACTGGTTTTCTTTGGGGTTGTTTTTTTTTTTTTCTTAAATTTATTGATATGTTTATTCCTTGTAAGGACTTCAGAGAAAAAGAAAATAATTTTTGCTTTTTTTTAAATAAATATTGCATATATATTTCTTGTAAAAATACTTAATCCATACATTTCCTTGTAGGTCTCCTTCTATGCTGTCTAGTGAGAAATTAAAAATCTTCTGCTGTACACTATGTTACCACGCTTAGTATTCCAAGCAAGCTTCCTCTATAACTTCTGGAGTACAACATTCTTGTTCTGCTGTGCCATTTTTGTGGTAAGGAGCTTAGGCCTGCACCTTTAAGTGTTTTCTCTAGATTTATTTTAACTCAAAGAACATGACTGTTGTTTTTCCCTGTATCGATTTTGGCAGCTTCAATTAAACATACTTTCTTCATGTAAGAAACCCCTCAAGGAAATTCTGTCAAGTAGTAAATTGTTCCTTTCCAACTGCCACTAATGAGAATATTAGCTTCTCTTTCCCATGTGTTATATATTTTAAAGGTTTTTAAATTTTGAATGTGATTAAATTACCAGGATTTACTATATTTATCTCTGAGATATCCTTGCTGTCAAGTATGCTACATTTGTGTTTTATTCTTTTTAAAATTAAATGGATTTCTCAACTGTCCTAATTACTGTTTTGCAAGAATGGATAGAAAAAGGTACATCATCTGTGCATTCATTATAATTACACCAATGATAAAACAGATAATTAATTTGTCTGCAAAGATATGTTGTGAATATGGATTTAACTTGTAGCACATGAAATTATAAGAACACCTACTTCATGAACTACTTGCTGAAATCAGCAAAGAAATATTGAAATTTATGAGCTGACAGAAGGCAGTTCCAAGTCCATGACATCATGGGGTTTTCAATGCTTCCAGGTGTGAAGGTGTAAGCTACTCCAGCTGCACTTACACTTATTTTAAATGCTCTACCCACCAGATCCACTGCATACCTGGAGGCCTCACAATTAACCTACCTAAATATCAGACTGATAGCAAAAAATTGGTTGCAGGTGGACTTAGAAGGTGTCTAGTAACTGGGTGCCACAGCATTAAGGGGCTAAGCCAGCTGGAGTCCTTTGTACTTTGTAAAGATACTTAGCGATCATTCTGGGCCTGCCCTCCATGTTTTCTGTCCAAAAGGATGCTATAGATGACCTTGTGAATTTACCTCAAGGGACAATGTTATTGGTGTCTTCTGAGAAAAAGATATGACTTCTTCTATGGATGGCTTTACTATGTCTTACCATAGGTAAAGTTTCTGGCTTCATAAGAATAAGTCAATGACAGAAAATCAGAAACACATGGATGTTCTTTTTGTTTCATATACCTTGTCATGTTCTTTTTTCTTCCTTTGACTTTTTTCCTATCACTAGATTTTATACAACTGGTGTTTAAATATGTTTTTGAAATGTCATGGTTTTTACTTTCTAATAACTATTTGAAGTGTCCATGAATACTTTTTTAATGTAGTTGCTGACAGCACAGCTGAACCATTGTAGCTGCAAATAAAAGAGTTCTTATACAAGTAAAAATGAGTGAGATGTAAACCACAGCTTTTTATTTGATTAGGTGTAAGACAGATGCCTTGAAATATTTAGATGAGGAGAATATGTTATTACCTCAATGACAAGTTAAACCTCACTAGATTATTTATTAATGTGAGAAAAGCAATTAGAGTTTTGACCTATATGTTTAATGTTTCAAGTTTCCTCACAACTGCACTTGCTTGTGAATTAGAGGTTATAATTTCAAAGCAAGTTAAATTTCCACAAAATTTATAAATGCCAGAAAAAGCAGAGTGGAAGTCGTATACACACTCTTCATATGAGGCAGATTTCACAATACAATGAAGTAGATGAGGACTTTTCTCACACTCATCTCTCTCTTTCTGTCTGTCAGCGTGTCACACACAGTAATGCTTTAATCCATCATGCCATCACCTTCACTAAGACTGTAAGTCAATGCTGAGCTGTCCACCCACTGTTTTCCTGCAGTGCTACCCTTAGGTGTGCAGAGAAACAGCAATTAAACAGACTGGATTGGCTCAGCATCCCTGTGAAGAAAGGCTGAGAACAAGGGAGGAAGTTCCCCAGGAATAGGAGCTGATCGTTGAAAACTGTGAAGAGCTGGATTTAATCAGAATGTATAAAAGCTTCTCAGTAGGACTGTGGTATGTAGAATTAAAAAAAAAAAAAAAGATCTGTTTGAGGTTTCACATTTGCTTTTATCTTTCAGAAATACTGAGAGCTGATTATCTTCCAACTAAGGAAGAGTCAATTGGAAAAAGACACTGGAAAAAGTTTTAAGATGTTCTTGAACTATTCAGATAGTAACAATAGAGGGGGAGAAAGACTTAAAGTGTGTTAGATTTTTAAAATTTATTTCTTTTCTTAATCACCCAGAACGGAACCATGAAGCGATGAAATGGTCTGTGAATGGTGATCCACAACAACTTTAGAGAAAAGATAGGTGTAGATAACAGCTTTAGTGAAGAGAGGGAATGTTTCTTTATTCAACATGACACCACTTTCTGAGTTCAGAGATTTCTGTTGATGAAGTATACTATTTAGAAAACATTGAAAACTAGCACGGGGTTTCCTGTGGTATGAGTTTATGTCTAGGTTGTTCAAAAATGTGATACAACCTGAAAAAAAATAATAAATTTTCCTTTTTGAAGAATATGAATTGTAAAAAGTAGAAGGGACAGCAAATATCAGTATCAGTACTGACACAAGATTTTGTTAGCAAAGATGATACTGCCAGAAATTGTCTCTCAATGACACCTAATAAATCTTAAAAGCAGTTTGAAAAAATAATAATCCTGTTTTCGAGAAAACTGAAGCTAAAACAGATGCCTTTTCCCCATTCATCTGCTAATTTCAGGTAATTGCATATTAGTTCCATGCACTTGAAAACTCTTGAACTTGCAGACTTAAAAAATACATTTATGATTTTAACTTCGGAAATTGATTGGATAGGTGTGGATGTTTTTCTGATGAAAGGATGAGAAATGAATCATACATTGCCAAGAGTAACTTGACCTTAATCAATCTGCTGAATAAGCTGTCTCTCTTACACTTTTGGAATTTCAAAGGAAAATGTAAAGAGGAACTTCAATTTAAACAAATAAAAGGGAATATATATGTCAGCATTCCTATGTTTATGAATGTTATTTATGGTCCTAATTTGATTATAGAAACATAAATGTGTTTTTACGCATATGCTCAAACACACATAGAACCATGGAATGGTTTGGGTTGCAAGGGACCTTATTACTTCATCTAGTCCAACCCCTCTGCAGTGAGCAAGGACATCTTTAGATCAGGTTGCTAGGAGCCCTGTCCAACCTGACCTGGAATTTTTCTAGGGATGGGGAATCTATCACCTCTCTGGGCAATCTGTCCCAGTGTTTTATCACTCTTATTGTAAAAAATATCTTCCTTATATCTAGTCTGAATCTACCCTCTTTATAATTAGTTATAAACTAATTATAACCACTACTCCTTGTCCAGTTGCAACAGGACCTATTAAAAAACCTGTTCCCATCTTTCTTATAGTAAGGTCTCCCCAGAGCTTTCTCTTCTCCAGGCTGAAGAACCCCAACTCTCTCAGCATTTCTTCATAGGAGAGGTGTTCCAGCCCTCTGATCATTTTTGTGGCACTTCTCTGGAGAACACAAGATTTCTGATGTAAAACTTTTTATATCCCTACATCAGCAAGCAATTTAATCTGGGTACATAAACACAAACAGAAACACCGAAGAAGTCCAAGTAGGATTTCAGCTATTCTAAAAATCTATTTTCAGGCTTCTCCCTAGTTTTTATTCTTACATCTACTTCAAAATATGGTATATAATTCCTAATACATGTTTAATTTCTTTGTTATTTCTTCAGATCTGACATTTGCATATATGTTAAGTTCATTCACTTTAGAGAAAATGATATTTATCAAGTGATTTAAGAAAGCAGTAGCTGAGTTTGAAGCCTGTCTTTTCCATAGGGCAATAGGCATTAATAATTCACCAAATCTTCTAGGGTAGCACCCCTACACTCAGATTAAATCCTTCATCAGAAATGTATGAATAGCTCAAATATGCATAAAAACTCTCAGTTTAATTGACAAGCAGAAGTAAGGTCATAAACAGTCAAGAAGTTTACCTCACTGATTCTGAGTAGCCACAAGCATCCGTTGCAATCTCTGAATGCCTGAAGTATATATGTAAGGCTCTACTGTGCTGCACATCTTTAGTTCTGGCTAGATGCTTTACATAACTCAGGACCAAAAAGTGACTACTTATTGTTTTAAATTTGACTTTAATAAGCAATGCACCCTGTCAGCTTTGTCACTTCTCTCTGAAAGATAGAGAGTTATAGCAAGAAGCAATACTAAGGGAAGATTAAAAGACACTCAAGCAATCGAGAGAATTTAAAAGACTAAAAGCTAGACAAATCAGGTAACTAGATAAAAAGATAACCAGTAGAGAGACATCAGAAATATGACAACAAAGATATAGGCATCAGCATAGGCAGGGATTAAATGAAAATGAAGGTGAATGAGTCTTAGAAGACCAAAGCTCAGGGATAGGGGAAGCAAAAGAACAAAGAAAATATCAGAAGAGAGGAAGAAAGAAGAATCAACAGAAATAAAATTAGATATACAAGACATAAAAGAGAGAAGCTACAGTTCAAGCTTAATATTGCAGTATACAGGCAATTCATCAAACAAACACCTTCTCAAATTTTGAAGTGATGCTGGAGGAGAAAAAAAAATCTAAAAAATCTATCTTCCTGGAAGCTTTAGGAGAAACAAGTATTAAAACAACAGAAATTCTTTAAGGTGGAAATACTGTGTATTTCCACAATCAGCTCTCCAGAATTTTCTAGTATAAAAATATGCATCACTTTAAAGCATGTTAAACTAAAGAACTGAGAGACAACCCCAATTGGTACAGCATCAGTAAGTTCTACTACAGAAACAGAAGGCTTGGAAAGGATAGAAAGAAGGACATGATCACAAAAGGTTTTTATATTTGTGCATGTGGGAAGTTCTGCACAGCGTAAGTGCAGTCACTGTAAAGGCAAAATGATAACAATGACAGTGTATGTAAAGAGGCAAATTCTTGTTAATGTATAACAGGGAAAAATTCCATTCTCTTCCTGCTCCACTGAAAACAAATTGAGAATATCCAAAGGGAAAATAACTTCTTAACTAGATTCTATTAGATTTCCCATAGGAGGGAAAAGAATGTTTTGCAAAAGAGAAATGAGAACAATTCCTCATTTAAACCAAGTACAACAAAGAAAATAAACCCAGCTTCTCTGTACATACTAATGAAAGGAGGTTTGTGTTTTGTTTTTTTTTCTTTTTGAGGGGGGAGGAGGTTGTTAAGGCATAGCAGCTTTACATATGGAAGGAGTTAAATAATGGAAAAAAAATGTTTCTAAGCATTTAGATATATTTTGTAATTAAGAGTAACATATGGTCATTTTGTACATTTTGTAATTAATAGTAGTACATGGTCAAAAAACACAATAGGAGAAACTTCTCAGGTTTCACCCTATTTTATCAGGTTTTGGTTTTGTTTTTTTCTTATTTTATCAGGTATTTGTTGTTAGTCATTAGAAGACATCTTTCCCTCACTCACCCTGTTGTGAGTTGCTTCTGCAGTTTGGTTGAGAAAAACCATGCTGCTTCTTAGGTGCCCATGAAAATTATTTTGGATAACTAGTTACTCCTAAGATTGCCTAGAATTAGAGAGAATATGCATTTTCATAAAAATAGTACAGCTTGTTTTTCAGCTGTAATTCTGAGTTACTTATTTTCAACATCAGAGAAAATCTACAGTTAAAGAATGCATTTATGAGAATCCAGTCATAAACAATACAACTGAAGTAGCTATAGATACGCTGTATAAAATGACAGGAAAAAAAACCCAAACAAGACAGCCTTTTTTTAACCTATGCTTTAAATAAGATACATAAAAACATCCTTCACAAAATCAATCCTAAAGCTGGAAGGGGCTTTAGAAAATCTTTAAGTACATTTCCCACTGCAAGGTCATGCCCTATACTCGAATCTTCTGTACCCTTTTAGGCTCCTGTTTGTCAAGCTTGAGAGTAAGGATCTCCAAAGAAGGTGTGACAAACTCCCCAGCTATGCATGCAGTCCCGATGAGCTCCTCACTACCTCACATTCAGCCAAAGATTACACTGGAAAATTTCTATTCATTGGATGACATTTCTTCCCTCCTATCTGCTGATGTTACTGGTTATCAAACCTGTTTATGCAATACTGTGGAATGACATTTTTCTGAATATTCTAGGGAATGCTTTGGAGAGCTGAAGAACCTTTAAAAGGGTCCTAGCTCTCCACTTCATGGATTTACCATAACCTTGAGGGAAGAAAACACATTCATTTTGAAAATACCCTCACCCTAAATCAAATTATGATAAATGCAAATACACATTTGCATTAATTTTAGCAGACAACAAAGAGAGTATTAAAAAAACACAGATGAGGAAAGAACAATAACAAAAAAGAAAATCCACATCTGCTTATTCCACAATGGCCAGTGGGGTTTTTTGACCCTTTTTGTTTCCCCTTTTTTTGTTATTTCCTTATTTTGCACCAGGAGGTGCTGGTCCATTCTGTTGCCAGCAAGAAAGACGCTAGGTAAGGTATCTTTTAAAATGCCACTTATAAGAGTTGACACTATAAGGAGAAAATACTTTAGGTAGTCTTATGTCTCTTTAGATGTTGGAAACCCTGGGAGCCATAGCATCTAGTGGGCATCTTATCCATATGCATCATGCTGGGTAGACCCCATCCATAGAAGACATTCTCCAATTTCATTCATTCAATCTTTTATACGATTTTCTTGCAAAGACACAACTCTATCCATCATTTCTACAGTGAGACAGAAATGATGTTTGCATAATAATTTCTTGCTGCATTTTTAGTTAGAGGCAAGGCCATGCAGGTGGCCTGGTACCAAGTGGGAACTGCCTTCAAGCTTCTCTGCTACAGTGAGGTTAGTGAGCTTATCATGCAGCCAAAGGGAACACAGCCTGAAGACCACTCTGGACATGTAGAACAGCACAGATCTGTACTCCAATCAACTATTATGTGATCACTGACTCCTGATGTACAATGCTTTTCCAGTCAGGATCACTACACTTGCCTTACAAACCTTTCTGATACTTTTTTCAAACAATTTTACATTTGTTCAGCTCTCAGGCTTTGTTACCCTGTACTCCTGATCCTTGCTCAAAACTCTTTACTCAAATCTATCACGTCAATACATACAAATATTTTCCCCCTCTTTAATGAGTAGCCTACCAGTATTGAATAATAATTTGTGGTTGAGAAAGCAAAATTTTTCTAGTATCAACATCTGTAAAGCCATCCCCTTCTTTTGAGGATTCATGTATTTTGACCTGAGCTTTTAAAGTATTAACAAGAACTTTACCTCTTGCTCCTTTTCACTGGTTTGTATGATCTTCTTAGTGTGAGTCCTGGCACTATAACAGATATTGATACTGGATATGTTCCAATATCCTTACCTAGAAGAAAACTTGTTAATCCACTGTGAAGAAAATAGTACCTTTCTTCTAGTAGGATAGATTCAAAGTTCAATAATGTCTATGCATACTAGAAGTTGCATTTTACATGAGCATGCTTCTACAGATAACTGTAGTTAATGCAAATCCATTAAATAAAAAGAATAGCGCTGTGTTTTGTTAAGAGTCATGATTGAATATCAGATACGAAGATATACTCATGGCAGTAAGTTAGTGTGACCCACACTTATCATATTGTGATCTTTTTCTGATCAGATGTATAAGTTTATTCCCACTTGTTATTGTATATAGTTTATTAAACCTCAGGCTTGATTAGCACTTGATTAACATTTCTAATAAAAGCTAACATTTCAATAATGTACTTAATTTCCAAATAATTTTATAAGATCTTATGTAAAAGGTGAAATATTGTAAAATAATAAAAAACATAATTAATTACATTTTTCTTTTTACAATACTTGCATATTGAAATAAGAAAGCTTACTTCTATAAAATGTTGAACAAAGGAATATCAGTTACAACTTTTAGTTCCATAGCATAAACCTCAGCTGTTGTTTGAGGCATTGAGAAAACACACAACTATGCTAGAGATGGTTGGATTCTCTCATCTGAATTGCCCAATGATAAATGAACAGTGTTGAGCTGTTTACAGTACTCAAAATTTAAATGTCATGGAAATATAGAAAAGAAGCCTGTCATGGTTTTGTTCAGGTTTTTCGATTGATTTGGATTTCTGGTTTGTTTTAAATGCCTTTGAAAGAATCACATTTCCTTTACTCCAATGAAAAATTAGGAAGGCACTATACGATTATAATGAAAACAGTGTCAGCACTGCAATACTGTCTTGAAACTACAGATTAAATCAATATTATTCAAATGCTTAATAAGATATCAAATTTCAAGTCTTAAGTCAATACCTATAATGAATAACAAAAAGATGGCAGGTGTGAAGCATTAGTAAGTATGTTTTTACTTGGGCTGTCTATCTGAAACTTGACATTTACACATGATCACTGATTATTCATTACAAATAATTCTCTCTGTTGACTACCTTCTTATTCAGAAGTGCATGTTAGTTTTCTAAAGATATCATAATGGAGAGCTTGTGGAGAGACATTTTTCCTAAAATTTTTAGAAGACTATGTTGTATAGACTGTAGCATAGTATATAAGAAGCATATATAAGAAGTATATAAGAACTTTAGTGGATGAAGCAGACAAGTGAACACAGAAGTCCTAGGGAAACAGATCTTGCTATCCCATAGGAAGAGAATGAAAACTGAAGATAGTCTTATAAACTCTACCAGTAGATGAATAAAAAGGAAAGATTAATGGAAGATGTTTAAGAAAATGAATCTGAGATTTTATGCAGAGATTAGAGTTTCAGGGTAAGTGGTACAGGAAAACGAATGAGAATATTACCACCACTATTGTTTGGATTTTTTTCATGGATGATTACAAGAGACAGGTGAAATAATGTTATAGCAAAAAAATCAGCACACTGCACTTTTGGTAAGGAACACAGAGTTTTAATTATATAGAGATAAATGGCTGTGAATGAGCACCATCAAGACTTAGATGTGTGGACTAAGGGACTGAGAAGAATAATGTAAAAAATTTCATTCATGCATTATAATAAATGTGCCTGGATCAAGAAGATCAGTTTCAAGTTGGGTAGTTTGGTGTGACACCAGATTGATCAGGATTGCAAGATAGTTTGGCACTGCAAATAACGAACAGTATTTGACCTATATTTCCTAAAACAGTGGTTGCTTGCTCTTCTTGTTTCTGATTAAAGAGACACAAAGGAAATGATGGATTTAAAACCTACGTTCCTAAAGTGAACAAGAAAGGAGTTTGTGAATCAGAATTAAAAAGGAGAGTACAGAGAAGTATTTTAAAAAGAAAAATATTTCATTGTGTTAGCTCAGTTAGGCTATGTTAAATTTTAGTAGATGTCAAGGAAAACAACATTAGAAAATTAGACAATGACAAATTTCATCATTATGAAGAACAATATCATCTAAGAAAAGAAAACAGGAGTCAAGCTGCACAGATTTATTGTGGAAAATGTTGAATGGGAAGAGAGGTATGCCCAGGACAGCTGTTAAGAGAATGACCTTGGTTAGGGCTAAATCCGAAAGCTAAATGATTATATTGTCAGTATAATAACAAGATGAGAACATCGGAGTTCTGAGACGATAAGGCTGAATTAGAAACCAGCAGATATGGACAGGAAACAATTATTTGAGTAGAGAATCGAGCAAAGTAGCACAGAAAGCGTGAATGACTGAAAAAAAAATCTGGAGGAGATATTAAAGCAATACATATATAAATAATATTTTAAAATAAATAGGTTTTGCTGTTATATTTACTCATTTGCATTTACTCAAGAAAAAACTTCATTTGTCCTCAACTATGTGTATCTCAAAAGGAATTTGTATTAGCACTTCCAACGAGATCCTCCACAACATCCTTCTCTCTAAGTTGGAGAAGTACAGGTTTGATGGGTAGACTGTTCAGTGGATAAGGAATTGGCTGGATGGTCATATCCAGAGAGTAGTGGTCAACGGCTCGATGTCCAGATGGAGAACAGTGACAAGTGGTGACCCTCAGGGGTCTGTACTGAGACCAGTGTTGTTTAATACCTTCATTAATGATATCGACAGTGGCATTGAGTGCACCCTCAGCAAGTTTGCTGATGACACCAAGCTGAGCAGTGCAGTAGATATGCCAGAAGGACAGGATGCCATTCAGAGGGACCTGGAAAAGCTGGACAGGTGGGCCCAGGTGAACCTCATGAGGTTCAACAAGGCCCTGGGCCACGGTAACCAGCAGTATCAATATAGACCAGGAGAAGACATACTAGAGAGTAGTCCTGTGGAAAAAGACTTAAGTGTACTGGTGAATGAAAAGCTGGATATGAGCCACCAATGCTCAGTTGCAGCCCAGAAGGCCAATTACATCCTGGGCTGCATCAAAAGAGGTGTGGCCAGCAGATCGAGAGAGGTGATTCTGCCCCTCTACTCTGCCCTGGTGAGACCTGAACCTCTGCCCTGGCGAGACCTGAACCTCTGTCCTGGCGGAGCCCCCAACACAAGAAGGATATGGACCTGTTTGAACGTGTCCAGAGGAGAGCTACAAAGATGATTAGAGGGCTGGAGCACCTCTCTGATGAAGACAGGCTGAGAGAATTGTGCCTGTTCAGCCTGCAGAAGAGAAGGCTCGGGGGGGACCTTATTGTGACCTTCCAGTACGTGAAAGGTGCCTATAAGAAGTCAGGGAAAGAACTATTCTTCAGGTTTTGTAGTGACAGGATGAGGGGTAATGGCTTTAAGCTAGAAAAGAGTAGATTTAGGTTGGATATTAGAAAAAAGTTCTTTAATATGAGAGTGGTAGGTCACTGGAACAAGTTGCCCAGAGAGGTGGTGGAGGCCCCATCACTGGAGTCATTCAAAGTCAGGCTTGATGGGGCTCTGAGCAACCTGACCTAGTTAGAAATATCCCTGCTTATTGTAGAGTGGTTGGACTAGATGATCTTTGGAGGTCCCTTCCAACCCAAACCATTCTATGATTCTATGATTTTCATACACTGTTCTTCAAATGACTAAGATAATTTCTTCCTTGCTACTAGAGTGCTAAATAATTCTAGAACAGTATTTCTGTAGGAAGCATTTTCCAAGCCTCATCAAATATTCTGTTCATAAGGAATGGACAGAGTAATTTATTTTCCATATCATTTATGTTGATAGATAATACTTAGTAGAGATATTAGGTGTATGTAACATATCTTAAAGGAGGGAAATAGGAAACCAAATTCTTCATTGTGGTACATTTGTTTATAGTGACTTCTTTTTAAAATGCCTAATTCAAAAGCTACATTATAATAAGATACCACTGTTTAAAACATAAATGTAGCTGTAAATTATTTTGAATAATGATGCATAATTTTTGAAAGATGGTCATTTTCTGACAAATAGATTTTTGGGCTTTTTTTCTTCATTTTCCTGTTGAGTAAAATGTTTATGTTCGAACAATGGGCTACATTCTGAGCTGACATTAATGAAATTCAATGAAACAAATAGGTTTTTAATGCAATCACAATCACTTAAAGAGAGCAAGATGGATAAAGTCTTACACTACTAAAATAAAATTCTAGTGCTGGCAACCTTTCAAATTTTTACTGATAGTAGACTCTCACAAGTAGAATAACTATTACAGTTTAGCTGAAATGAGAGCATAAAACTCTCTAGTGTTATAATTTGAGCAACACAATCTGCTCTGGCCTAAAGAAACAAAAATAAAGAATAACACTCTTTAAAAATCACATTCCCATCCTGTGATAATAAAAGGATTCTCAGTCAATACTAAAAACCACCTAAAAGGCCATCTTCCTTTGGATTAGAAGGAATTCTGCATCCTGGTCATGGAAACTGCAGGATAGTGATGAGAATGGGTGAAAATTATCATAGTTCATATGAATACTCTCAAAACTAGGCTACACTAAATGAATCTTCAAGTTCTTTGATAAGCCTTATGAAGTCTACTGTGATTAAAATATAAGATATATGAGTAACAATGAATAGTAGACACTAGGATTACTTTTCTATGAGTTTCTGACTGTCTTTGTCAACATCAGCAGCCTTGCCTCTTCTAATAGATATTCTTAACAATTTGTCCTTGGTTTTCACAGAAGGCATGATCCCATAAATAGATTAGATATACATTACCATAAAACCTTTATTTCCTAGTGACTGTGGTTTTTGTACACTGTGATTGAGGCTCTGTCACAGTCTATTTCTTTTGACTTGCTTGAATTGTACAGACTTTTGTTTTCTAGGAAGTTATATGAAGTTTTGATGGATTCCCCACCTTGGACACTTTTAAGGTTCAGCTGGACAGGGTGCTGGGCCATCTCACCTAGACCAAGAAAGGTTGGACCAGATGATCTTTGAGGTCCCTTCCTACCTGATATTCTATGATTCTATAATTCTATGATCCTATGATATTAGATTATCATGGACTCATTTTATATGATGAATGCTGCATGTAAATTTTGAGAGACACATTTCTGTAAATTGTAGCAATGACTTGTGGGTCAGAATACCTCACTGTTCAGAAACTGCCAAGAATACGCAGTGTCTGAAATGTGTGCACTTCCATTGCAATCTTTCCCTATTTTTAGCTCTTCCATGATAGAAAAGTCATCAGGACAGAAGAATTTCTCTCAGATCACATCAGACAGTTAATCCAAAGTGGGATTTGTATGTGTGCCAAAAGGCCTTTTGTTACTTTCTTGGCACCTGAGCTGATCTAGTGCTAAATCCAGAGGCCACATCAAGATTACTTAAAACATAGGCATTTATATTTTTAAAAACCCAATCTGTAAATATGTGCTGTGTAATGTTACTTTGCATTGGAGTTACAGAGAGAATCCTAATAATGTTTTTCCTCCAGCGCAACAGGAAATCAATGCATTTGTTAACACCAGTTTCACAGAGCTCAAAGTGTACCTAAATGTTGAAAATGTGCAATCAAATAAGAAAACAAAGAATAAGGGAATGAATTTGACTCCTGAATAAACTAATGAATAAGTTCTTAATATATGTGTAACTAGAGTTATTTCTAGAATAAAGGACATAAAGAGAAATAATTGAGCCCAATGGGTATATCATCAACATTCAATTGTTCATTAATGTGAGTATGTAGCATATGAAGATCACAGTTTTGAATAAAATAAAAGAATATTGCACACATTGGAGCATAGCTAGTATTTTCAAGGTGCTCAGAGAAAAAACCAAAGCTCTCAATCTACTGACACACTGAGCCATAAAGCTTATAGTCTAGAGAAAGAAAACAAAACTAGCCTGTTATCTAAAGCAGCAAATATTTTTGTGATATTCTCATTTTGTTGTTTTTTATTTTATTTTATTTCTTCTTTTTTTTAGATTATTGGCAACTTCTTTGAAATCCACTTAGAAATACCTATACATTTCCTGGTAGCTTAACAAAACACATTTTCTTGTCTTCATCAATATACACTTACTTTCACTGAACTTCCACTGAAGTACCTGAAAACAGAATACCTCATTGTATTATTCGAGGTAATAAATTAGCAAAAAAAGGTGAATTCATGTCTTTTTTTCCCCTGCAAAATAGTCTTCTGTGGCTCAAGCTTTTATTTTTAAAAAACATCTTTTCACTTGAATTTTTAATAGTGTGCAAGTTTTCATAGGCTGTTCAAGACAGGTATTAGCACTAAAAGGAGAAAAAAATAATTCCATTTCCTACACAATTCTGTCCTGACCCAGTGATTGGAAATAAATGAATAATTTACATAGAAAAAGGATGCAGAAACCATTCACCCATACAAAAATGTTATTGAAAATATATGAAACTATAACCATTCAATTTGAGTCTACATGGTATGCTGCCCAGCCTTTTCGTATCTCCCTGTTTTTCCAAAGACACTTTATCTTTTCTTCACATTGCAGATGAAGTATATAAACATGTATTTTGTAGTTTAAAATACATAGGGCACTTACAAATATCTCAGAAATATCTTCAGCTGAAATGAATTTTCTTTCATATTATATTGTACCTGAGCATTTTGAAATAAATGGAGAAAAAACAGACACAGTGTCTTGAAGAATAAGATATTAATCTGTTTTCTATGGAGTATGTAAACTGCTTCTAGGCAGTACAGGTATACCATTAAAAATAAATTATTAGCACACATCTCTGTATATTAATTTAAATTATGCAAAGCTAAAGAAGGATTACTTTGAATATCAGATTGTTTTCTCATTTTGTAAGGAAAACATTTTAGTAGAACAGAACCAGCCTGGAATGAATTTAGGACATCTGAATTTGGAGTAAGAGGAAGTAAGATAGTAATAAGGGGAAGGGGTGACATTTTAGGGAAAAATTCAGAATGTGCATACCTCCATGTGTGTGGAATGTCAGGACCTAGAGGAAGATTGAAGCTGCTAAAGGCAGGAAACTATGACTATATAGTGGAATAAGAACAAAATCCATTAAGACATTACATGTATCAAAGTGGAATGATATATATACAGGATCTAGGACAAGCAAAAGAGGAAAAATTGAGATTTGTAGCAAGAGAGGTTTGAAAGAGTGCATTAAGCTTGGATAAAGAGGAATGACCCAGCAGGGGAGAAAAAGGAGAGAAACCAAACCAGCAGGTAGGATGTGGGTAATTGAAAAGGGTCAAAGTG
The DNA here is from genome assembly GCA_013401335.1 of Brachypteracias leptosomus. Classification (NCBI taxonomy): domain Eukaryota; kingdom Metazoa; phylum Chordata; class Aves; order Coraciiformes; family Brachypteraciidae; genus Brachypteracias; species Brachypteracias leptosomus. The sequence continues at coordinate 25,066 of VYZX01033114.1, read as the reverse complement.
GGAGCTGGATATGAAGATTATCAAAAGGTATAAAAATAACAAGACCTGACTAGAAAAAAAAAAGTCTGAGATAGAAAAATAAAAATAGTCTAGGTAAGTATGAGATACAACTAGAAAATGAGGCAGATATGAAGGAGAATCATGTCTAAACTAGCTTAAAAGGCATGAGTTGAACATGATAGGGCTGAATATGCAGGAAAAAGTTGATCTGGTTGAGGCATTTTGTTTTACAGAGACACAGATATAATTCAGACTTTACAGTGTGAATAGATTTCACGTCTGTTATTTCAGCAACTATGTCTTGCTGAACCCCTCAGTATACCCCTGCGTCATTATCTCATGTGGTGGTATTGTGCCAGGGGTCTAAACAACCTAGCTTTGCTGTAAGACACCATGCAGTGACAAATAGAATACAATGTCAAATACATCCATTTTCACAAATATGTTGTGTTGGGTTTGTGTCTCACTGGGTTTTGGTAGTGGAGGAGAGGGCTGCTGGTATGGCTCCTGTAAGAAGATTCAAGTAAAGCTCCCTCACCCCAACTAGGAACTGCTTCTGGCCAAGGCTAAGCCAATCAGTATGTAAAACATATTTAAGAGGGGAAACATCAGTTGCGCTGGTGTTCCAGGTTCGAGAGGATACTCTGGGCACAAACACACTCAAGGCACGATACTTGGTGAAAAAACAGTGAGATTTATTGTTCAGTGATACTCGTGTGGAAGCGATAGTTAGTACAGTGTATTCCCCTTCAGGAGAAGTCCGCTCTATGCCAAGCGGCAGAGAGAGTGTCCCCCTTTAAGGGCAGCCTGCTCAGTAGCAGGCTGTGCATAAGCGGTGAGCTAGCAAGGTATGCCATGCGTTCCCAGTTAGTAGAATCTTACCAACCCCATTACTGGCGAAAGACCGCTGAAGCAGAGAGTAAATAGGAGGATCCGGATCATTGCAGAGAAAGAAGGAGATGAGGGATCATACAGAGCGAGCCAAGGTGTCCCTTGTATAACATGGTGCTCTCTCTCCATCGCCCCCCCCAGCTCCTACATCTCAGCCTGGAGTCAGACCTTTATACTCTCAGCAGACTCTGGAAAAATACTGGCAAAACATCACCTCACCCGTGGCCAGTGTGTGAGAGGATGTTTGCAGGTGCATGATCTGCTTAATAGCGGCTCCCAGACTCCTACATGTGTTGTTCACAACAACCTGTCTTCTCAGGGTTAAATCCGAAGCATAACTCTCTCCCAAGGCCACATTCTCATGGCAAAGTCCGGCTTGTAATTTTCTATCCCTAACACATTCCACCCCGTGGTCTGTAATTGGGCCAACATAGGGGTCTCACATCTGAGGCCAGCTTGTAGTGCTTCCATCATGACCCCACACGGACCATCATTTTCTATCCCTAACACAGCTGGTTCTTTTATTTTAGGAGTCCTTTTGTTCTGGGAGTCCTTTTGTTTTGGAAAGAAGTGGGACAGAAGACAGTCAAGAAGGGTGGGGGGAAGGTATAAGATCTGGTTGTATTTATCATTGTCTTTTACACTCATTCAGTTAGTGAATTCTTGCTTTTGTTTACATTAAATTGATTTTGTTTCCCCAATTTTTGTTTGCCTGTGACCATAATTGGTAAGTGGGCCCTTCCTGTCCTTTGACTCGACTCTTGAGCTTTTTCTTGTATTTTCTCTTCCCCATCCCACCAGAATGGTGTTAGGAATGAGCAAGTAGCTGTGTGGTGTTTAGTGCTGGCTTGTGGGCTTAAACCATGACACATACCTATAAAGACTCTAAGACAATTTAATTTTATTTATGAAAGACATAGGTTGTACACACAAGTTGTAGAAACGTATTAAAATTCTTTGAAAAAAGAATATTCTTAAAGTCCTAGGAATTTAGAAGTTTGGCTGATATATAAAAAAATGGCATACAAATAATTTTATCTTTGACATAGGAAGAATTTGGTTTTGCTTATTTCGTGTGTTAATTTCTTGACTGGTTAAGAAAACGCTCTTGAAACCTGACAGATGATAAATTTTTTTATCAGGTACAGTTTAAATGCTTAATACAGTTCAGTAATTCTAAAATTGTACTTTTGGTGACATATGGGTGCGTGTGCTGACAAAATATGTTGAAATGAAAGTTATTGTAAAATCATACATAAAAAATATTTTTAACTTTTAAATTGGATGTTGGGACCTAAAAAGAGTTGTTGAAGAATGCTCTTTTTAGAAAAAGTTTTTCCATAGGTGGATGACCACCATTCATTTTGTTTCTGTGTGCTTAGATTGTGGTTATGAAAGAAATTTTTGTTTATTTCATGACTAACAGTGACCTCAATTTTATTGGGTGACTCAGTTAATTTTCACTGGTTTAGATCCGAACTTGTCAAACATATAGGTCCATACAGTAATGTTTGACAGGCTGGAGAAATAGCCTGTTTATGTGTGAGTATTCAGATACACTTCACTGTTGTCTACTGTTGTCATTATCCAAATGAGACCACCAATTAGGAATACTTCCAGTATTCCTGAATACTTTGCTCATGAGCTGGCACACAGGAAGCAGGCAAGGGAATTTCTGCAGTAATGATGAGTAGTTATTCTCATTTATGATTAAATTTCAAAACCCAAATACAGGAGAACAACCACTGGCCTCTTCAAAAATCTGCTTCAAAGAGTCCCATGGGATAAGTCCCTGGAGGAAAGAGGAGCCAAAGAAAGCTGGTTAATATTCAACATTCACCTACAAGTTCAAGAGAGTTCCATTCAAATTAATATGAAGTCAGGCAAAAGTGCCAGGAGGCCTGCATGGATGAACAAGGATGTCCTGGCAAAGCTCAAGAACAGAAAGGGAGAATACAGGGGTGGAAGAAAGGAGGAGTAAACCAGGAGAAATACAGAAGCACTGTCTGAGTATCCAGAGATGAAATTAGGAAAGGTAAAGCCCAAATGGAATTGAATCTGTCCAGGGATATCAAAGACAACAGGAAGGGTTTCTATAAGTATATAAATGGTAAAAGGAAGACTAGGGAAATTATAGGCCTGCTGCTGAATGAGATGGGATCCTGGTTGCCCAGGACACGGAAAAGGTTGAGGTACTGAATGGCCTTCTTTGCCTCAGTCTTTACTAGAAAGATTGTGTCTCAGGAAAACCATACTCTGGACACCAAGGGAAAAGGCTGGAGCAGGGAAGACCTACCCTTGATAAAAGATAATCAGGTCAGGGAATACTTAAGGAAATGGGACAGATATAAGTCCATGGACCCTGATGGGATGTACTGAGCAGTACTGAAGGAGCTGGCTGATGTCATTGCAAGACCACTCTCAATAATCTTTGATTGATCATGGCAATTGGGACAAATGCCCGAAGGTTGGAGGAGAACACACATCGCTCCTATACTCAAGAAGGGCAAGAAGGAAGACCCAGGGAACTCCAGGCTTATCCCTGGGAATGTGAGATAGTAGATAACCTCCTGAAAGCCATTTCCATTCACCAGGAGTACTCAGCATGGATTAACCAAGGGGGAGTCATGCTTGACCAACCTGATTATCTTGGTTGCAATGACATGACTATCTTGGTGGATGAGAGAAGTGGATATTGACTACTTGGACCTCGTAAGGCTTTTGACACTATATTACATAAGATCCAGCAGAGAAGCTGAAATATAGGCGGCTGGCTGAACAGATAGTGAGGTGGATTGAAAACTGTCTGAATGGTCCAGCCCACAGGGTGGTGATCAGCAGCACAAAATCTAGTTGGAGACCGCTAACTAGTGGTGTACTCAGGGATCGATAATGGATCCTGTTTAACATTTTCATTAATGATTGTGATGATGGGGCAAAATGTACTCTCTAGCAAAGTTGCTGATGTTAACAAACTGGGAGGAGTGGCTGATAGACCAGAGGGCTGTGCTGACATCCAGAGGGACCTTGACAGGCTGGAGAAATAGCCTGATAGGAGCCTCATGAAGCTCAACAAGGAGAAGTGCAAAGTTCTGCTCCTGGGAATGAACAAATATATATATATATATACCAATATATGTGCAGGGTGATAAGCTGGAAAGCAGTTTGGCAGAAATGAACCTGAGGGTCCTGACGGATACCAGGCTGAATATGAGCCAACAGTGCGCTCTTGCTACATTAGCCAAAGTAATGTCAACATATTGAGGGAGGTGATCTTTCGCTTCTGCTCAGCACTGCTAAGGCCACATCTAGAGTCCTGGGCTGCACAGTACACAAAAGACATGGACATACTGGGGAGATCCAGAGAAGGGCCACTGACATGATTAAAGGATTGGAACATCTGTCATACGGGCAAAAGGCTGAAAGAGTTGTGATTGTTTAGCTTGGAGCAGAGAAGGCTCAAGAGGACCTTATAAATGTATATAAATACCCGAAGGGAAGGTGCAGAGAGGACAAAGCCAGGCTCTTTTCAGTGGTGCCCAGTGACAGGACAAGAGGCAGCAAGCACAAACTGAAGCACAGGATAATAACTCTGAATATCAGGAAATTCTTTTTTACTGTGAGGGTGACTGAGCACTGGCACAGGTTGCCCAGAGACATGGGGGAGTCACTCACCTTGGAGATACTCCAAAGCCATCTGGACATGGTCCTGGACAACTGACTGACTCTAAGCAGCTCTGCCTGAGAGGAATCGGACCAGATGACCTCCAGAAGATTTTTCCAACCTCAACCATTCCGTGGTTCTTTGGATACAGTGACATGATATATCATTTGAAGTTTAACTGTATTGCCAACAGCTATCCTACATGATAGCTCAAATTATTTCTGTGACTACGACATATAGCAAAGCTACAGTCAAGAAAGAGTTAATGAGGTTTCACATGTAGCTTTAGGGCAATCTGTTTTCTCATGTGGTGTCTTAGGTCCTATTCCTATTCCTTGGTGATGTTAAATTATGACCTTTTCCATTATTTGTTCCTTTATTCCCCCCTATCCTATCAGATGCTCCTCATGAACTTTGCTATGTAAGACCAATTCTTCCTGGTCAGAAGATTTGTCATATCCACCATTAACAATAGAATCCCACTTTACATTTCTTTGTAAGTGTGATAGTCCTCAGAACTTTTTTCTTGTAGCTTGTCTTATCACTAAATTATGTTCAAGATGAGTAACCCACTTCTTATAAAAGGATCATTTCTTCACCAATTCTTCCTTTGAAGTCTTATTTGAGCAGATTTTTTTCTGGGAATCTCCAACACTATCTGAATGGCAATGCATCCCTGCATATATGCGTTCCTATGCAACTTGGTTTAGGTGATCCTGCTCCAGCGGGGGGATTGGACTAGATGATCTTTCAAGATCCCTTCCAATTCCTAACATTCCATGATTCCGTGATATGGTAAAGGCTATTTTAAGGTATGAAGTACCATTTGCTGTTTACACAGCAAGAATTTAGCCAGCCTAATGTTTATCTAAACCATTACTGAAATTTACCCATTTTGCAGCAAGATTGAGTACTTGAAATTGGCATAAACAAACTATCTCTGTGCAGATCTCTGCAAGTCTAGCCATGCTTATGACCTCAGTCACAGAGTATGCAAAGGAGGTTATTTAACTCACAGAATAAGTTAAAATTAAACCCAGCTTACTAGTTCATACTCAATATCACTTTTAGCAGATACAGTGTACATCCACCTGGAACAACTTCAGATTTCTCTGTGCAGTGTTCTTGGGTGTCTTAGTTTCAAGAGAGGTCTCCAGTTAACGAACAGAACCAGACACACTGGAATATTTTCAAAGAATCATGGAATGGTTTGGGTTGGAAGGCACCTTAAAGATAACCTAGTTCGACCCCCCCTGCCATGGCAGGGACACCTCCCACTAGACCAGGTTGCTCAAGGCCCCACCCAATCTGGCCTTGAACACCTCCAGGGATGGAGCATCCACAACCCCCCTGGGCAACCTGTTCCAGTGTCTCACCACCCCCAGGTTAAAGAATTTCCTATTAATTTTCAATCTAAATCTATCCTCTCCCACTTTGAACCCATTGCCCCTCATCCTATCACTACAGGCCTTTGCAAAAAGTCCCTCCCCAGCCTTCTTGTGGGCCTCCTTCAGATACTGGTAGGCTGCAATAAGGTCTCCTGGAGCCTTCTCTACTCCAGGCTGAACAACTGCAGCTCTCTCAGCCTGTCTTTGTAGGAGAGGTGTTCCAGCCCTCTAATCATCTTTGTAGCCCTCCTCTGGACCCTCTCCAACAGGTCTATGTCCTTCTTGTGCTGGGGGCTCCAGAGGTGGACACAGTATTCCAGGTGGGGTCTCACAAGAGGGGAGAGAGGGACAGAATCATCTCCCTCAACTTACTAGTCACTCTTCTTTTGATGCAGCCCAGGATATGATTGGCTTTCTGGGCTGCACTGACACATTGCTGGCTCACGTTGAGCTTTTCATCAACCAGCAGCCCCAAGTCTTTCTCCTCAGGGCTGCTCTCCATCCACTCATTGCCCAGCTGGTATCTGTGCTTGGGGTTGCCTCAACCCAGGAGCTGGACCTTGCACTTGGCCTTGTTGAACTTCAAGAGGTTGGCATGGGTCTACCTCTCAAGCCTGTCAGGGTTCCTCTGGATGGCATTTCTTCCCTTCAGCGTGTTGACCACACCATCCAACATGGTGTCATCCACAAACTTTCTAAGGATGCACACAATCCCACTGTCCATGTCACTGACAAAGATGATAAACAGGACTGGTCCCAGTACCAATCCCTGAGGAACACCACTCATCACTGGTCTCCACTTGGACATCAAGCCGTTGATTGCATCTCTTTGAGTGTGACCCTCCAGCCACTTTCTTATCCCCTGTGTGGTCCATCCATCAAATCCGTATCTCTGCAATTTACAGACCAGGATGTCACATGGGACAGTGTCAAAAGCTTTGCTCAAGTCCAGGTAGATGACATCAGTTGCTCTTCCTTTTCCACGGATACTGTCACTCCACCATAAAAGGCCACCAAATTTGTCAGGTACTATTTGCTTTTGGTGAAGCCATGTTGTTTCCCACCAGTCACCTCATTTTCCACGTGCCTTAGTAGAGCCTTCAGGAGGATCTGCTCCATGATTTTGATGGGCACAGAAGTGAGACTGACTGGCCTATGTTTGCTCAGGTCTTCTTTTTTTCCATTTTTGAAAATGGGAGTGATGCTTCCCCTTTTCCAGTTGGTGGGCNTGAACTTCAAGAGGTTGGCATGGGTCTACCTCTCAAGCCTGTCAGGGTTCCTCTGGATGGCATTTCTTCCCTTCAGCGTGTTGACCACACCATCCAACATGGTGTCATCCACAAACTTTCTAAGGATGCACACAATCCCACTGTCCATGTCACTGACAAAGATGATAAACAGGACTGGTCCCAGTACCAATCCCTGAGGAACACCACTCATCACTGGTCTCCACTTGGACATCAAGCCGTTGATTGCATCTCTTTGAGTGTGACCCTCCAGCCACTTTCTTATCCCCTGTGTGGTCCATCCATCAAATCCGTATCTCTGCAATTTACAGACCAGGATGTCACATGGGACAGTGTCAAAAGCTTTGCTCAAGTCCAGGTAGATGACATCAGTTGCTCTTCCTTTTCCACGGATACTGTCACTCCACCATAAAAGGCCACCAAATTTGTCAGGTACTATTTGCTTTTGGTGAAGCCATGTTGTTTCCCACCAGTCACCTCATTTTCCACGTGCCTTAGTAGAGCCTTCAGGAGGATCTGCTCCATGATTTTGATGGGCACAGAAGTGAGACTGACTGGCCTATGTTTGCTCAGGTCTTCTTTTTTTCCATTTTTGAAAATGGGAGTGATGCTTCCCCTTTTCCAGTTGGTGGGCACTGCCATGACTTCTCAAATACGATGAAAAGTGGCTTAGCAACTTGGCCTGCCAGCTCCCTCAGGACCTGCATATTGATCTCATCAGGTCCCATGGATTTGTGCACCTTCAGGTTCCTTAGATGGTCTCAAACATGATCTATGTTTAGAGTGGACAAGTCTTCCTTATTCCAGTCCCTGACATGGGCTTCTGCAACTTGGGTGGTATGGCTAGATCCCCTACCAGTGAAGGCTGAGGCAAAGAAGTCATTGAGTACCTCAGCCTTCTCCATATTTTATACAAAAGACGACTAATAAGGCATTCATTCTAGAAATTTAGATTCTTGCATTATAGCAGAGAGACAAGAAGAGGAATAAAACAGATACACTGGACTATTGGTCATATATGACAAGGACAGTATCATGAACATAATACTTCCTGATTTCATTTAAGGGCATGCCAAACGTTTGCAACTTGAGAAGATTTGACTATTCCTCACAATCAAATTGTCTGAAATATTTCAGGTTTGACAATTCTGTCACAGTTTACCCTGAGGTTGGCCTTTGAATACAATGAAGTGTGTCAGAATTTGGATAAAGATAGGCCAGCCAAAGGTGGAGAAAAAAGTCTTTTTAAAAAGTCGTGAATATTACAGATATATTAGGGGCCTACAAGAAAGCTGGGGAGGGATTGTAGAGATAGGACAAGGAGTAATAGCTTTAAACTGGAAGAGGGTAGATTTAGATTACAAATTAGGAAGAAATTTTTCACTGTGAGGGTGGTGAGACACTGGAACAGGTTGCCCAGGGAAGTTGTAGATGCCTCAGCATTGGATGTGTTCAAGACCTGCTTGGATGGGGCTTTGAACAACCTGGTCTAGTGAAAGGTGTCCCTGCCTACGTCAGGGTGGGTTAGAACTAAATGATCTTTAAGGTCCCTTCCAACTCAAACCATTCTATGATTCTATATGCATTTGAGACAAATTCATTAGCAGATGTAATTTGGAGGCAGACATTTTTTCTGTGACTTCAGTATACAAAGCATATATGATCACTAACTGTAAGCTTTCAATTTTTCCATATTGTTATCTCAAAACAGACTTAGATTCTGGCTCATACTATTTGAGTTTTTTCAACTATAAGTAAAATCACTGGAAGCTGCTTGGAACAGAGGAATTCCCAGCTAGTTGGTAATTTTAAACCCAGTAAATGTCAATTTATATTAAAAATCAAGTACAAAGACAGAAGATGTCTCTTTATTATTTTTCTATAAATACATCAAGATTAATACAGTACATATGTACATGAAGGAAACTGAGATACAGTACAGTTTTGAAAAGCTTGTCTTAAGGATTTTATTTTGGTCACATAAACCATGTTGGAAATAATTGCAATAGTCATCACTTTCACTTCTTTCGATGATACTTAATAGGACAATCAAAACTATACTGAAAAAATAGGGTACATAGATCAAATAAAAGTAATTATAAACTAATTGTAACATCTCTTTCTCCATACCTTTTACAATATTATTTATTACATATAATATTTTCTTAAACCTTTAATAATACAAACCAGTTTAATAAAGTGCCTTTGATTTGTATGATTTGCAACATTTTTTCTTTTTCCTTTTATTCTTTTGAAATCTCAGAAAGAATCTTAAATTGTAACATTCAAAATATAAAAACAAAAGACACACTGTCTCTGACTTTATCCATTCTTCTGTCCTCTCTTTTAGATTATGAAATTTAGAGGAATAAATCCTTTCCTCTTATTTTTGGAAGAATTTTTTCTTTGTTTGGCTTTATTTTTTTAATTTCTTCTATTTAACCTAATAGATGACCTCTTTAATACACTACATGCCCTTTTATAATTTGCTCCATTAATTTAGTCAGACTTGCTTGTTTATGATAATTGTGAAACATACAATGGAATTGCTGTTATTGACGCATGGAAAATAAAAATATTTTTCTTCCCCCCCCCCCCATCTCTCACATGCACATTAGGCAATATATATTAAAAAACCTGAGAGGAATAAGAATCTTTAAGATTTTTAAATTAATTCTAAATAACTTCTTGTACCAGGTTCTGATGCCAAGAAGAAAGAACAAACGAACTGAAACAATCGTGTTATGTTCAAAATAAATTTAGTACAGATGAATACTACTAAATTAATCACATTATAAAGGCAAATTAATACTAAACACAGCAAGCCACTTTACATTACTTTCCACTGAAAAAACCCCACATAAATATTTGTGCAACTAAGAGATTTACTTGATAATCTTCTGTTACTGTACTCCATAATTAATTTTAGGAAGCTTGCATCATTTAAAAAAAAGTCAGAAACAGTAATAGGCATGATCACTTCAAAGCTAGCATGAATCATCTAAGGACAGCAAATAAAATACAGCATTACAAAATTTGCAGTATGTTCACTAAGTCAATTGTGTTATTGGGAAAGAAAAGGAAAAAGAAAAAATAAGCTATCAAGTTAAATATGAAAAAGCACAGTACAAAAAAAAAGCCAGAATCATTTTGAGGAAAACAATTAAGTGAAAGGATCAAAGCTTTTAACAAAAACTGTTTCAAGAACATCAGTTTCAGGAAGCTTCCCAGAAATAGTTGGAGGAGTTCCTAAGTGTGTAAAAGGGCTACAAAAGATAATACCACAAGGAAAAATAAAACCACATATCTATATTGATAATCAGAGCAGAGAAGGTCTAAGAACTTGTCCTTACTGGAAAAAGCTCTCTGAAATTCAAATTTCAAATAGAAAATATTTCAAGCAATGCAAATAACTAAGTAACTGCAGAGTTTTGAAGAAATTAAAAAATGAGAAAGCTGACTTTACTCAGTATTCGTGCGACATCATGTCAAGTACTGTGCATAGCTTGGGGCTTCACAATATGAGAAGGATATAAAAATATTAGAATGTGTTCAAAGGAGGTCAAAGATGATGAAGGGACTAGAGAGCATGGCACATGAGGAGCAACTGAGGAGAGTAGGTTAGCTCAGCTTTAAGGAGACTGAGGGGTGACCTCATTATTGTCTACAGTTTCCTTGTGAGAGAAAGTAGAGGGAGGTGCTGATCTTTTCTCTTTGGTATCTAGTGATAGGACATGACAGGATGGCTTAAAGCTCCGTCTGAAGTTCAGATTTAATACTAGGAAAAAGTTCTTCATTAAGAAGTTGATCAAGCACTGGAACAAGCTCCCCAGAAAAGTGGTCAGGGCTTCAAGCCTGTTAGTGTTCAAGAAACACTTGGGCAACACTCTTAGATACGTGGTTCAACTTTTAGGTTTCTCGGTGTGCCCTCAGGAATTAGACTCAATGATCCTCATGGGTCCCATCCAACTCAGGATGTTCTATGATTCTATGACAGTAATGGTGACAGAAAAGAAAGAAGTAGAAGTGATAAAATCCAAAGCATAGAAGTACTGGGTAATGCATATAGCCCATTTAGTGTTCAGTGGAGTCTTAATTTGCTATTACTACTCCTGAATGAGTGTCCAAGTATCATTTCATAAAAGTGCGAGTGATGGAAAAAACCCCCCAAGCAAACAGAAACTGGATAAAACATAGAATGTAAGCATTTTTATTAAAGAAACAACCAATAATACAGAAAACATTTAACTAGAAGACATTAAGATTATATACGATAATTATAAAACCATAATGGATGGAGTTCAGGTAAATCCATCTAAAAAAATATAAAATTTGGAAAGATGCAGGAGAGGCAAAAAAAAAAGATAAAGTATACAGAATGATATCCACAGAACATGATACCATATGGTCCATTATACACGTGAAAAAAGACAATAGATTGATACATATACAAAATAAAGGAAATGAGACATGTAATTGAAAATGCTTTTTCATTGTATCTCATAATAAAGATTTAAAGAACTAGAGAACACATAATAAAACCAAGAGCAATCAACTCAAATGAAGAAACTAAAAAAACCCCAACAAAACCAAAAACTTGTATCTTCATGTTGAAATTTATTATCTTGAGAGCTGATAGAATCTGAATGTAAATATGATCAAAAAATATTTGATTACTACAGAGAATGTTTTTTTGTCTCAGAATAGTTTCCACCCAGGAATTATTTGATTTCTGGAAAGGAAGGGAATGCTGGAAAAGCTCATGAAAGAGGATGTTATTATTTCCATTGACCTCACCACCACCACCCAAATATCTGCTATTCTTACTATGAAATAACATTGTTAAAATGTCCATATTTATGTTTGGAAGTTCTGATGGTCTTCTGCTAGAATGGAGCTGCAGTGCCACTTCACATTCTTTTAATTCTCAGTGTTTCCTTGTTACGATCTATCTTTCCCATATCTAGAGTTATGACTTCAGATTATGGGTCTAGTTTACAAGAACACTTTAATAGTAATGCTAAATAATCTCCTTTGATGACATGTCCCTCATGTATGATTACAATTACCAAAAAAAAAAGTCAGGTATTGCAGTAGTAGTTTCTTGTGTCAATGTTTCTACTGCAGTTTCTAACTACTGGGAATTTTAAAAGGAAGAAGCAGCACACAGATTGCATTTACTAATGCAAATGCAGTAGCCTCTGCATTCCAGTAGCTGGGATGAAGAAACATCCTAGAAAAAGTGACTTAATAACATCTACCCTGTAGAAATCAGATAGAAACTTTTCTCAGTCTTTATGGCATGTTTTCAACCTAAACCTCCCCTGGCATAACTTGATGCCATTTCCTCTTGTCCTATTGGTTGTGACTTGTGAGAAGTGACCAACACTCATCTCCCTGCAACCTTCTTTCAGGTAGTTCTAGAGAGCAATAAGGTCTCTCTTCAGCCTCCTTTTCTTCAGGCTAAACAACCCTGAGTCCCTGAGCCACTCCTCATAAGACTTATTCTTGAGACACTTCACCAGCTTCATTGCTCTTCTCCAGACCTGCTCCAACACCTCAATGTCTTTCTTATACTGTGGCAAAACTAAACACAGTACTCAAGGTGCAGCCTCATCAGTGCCAGGTACAGGGGCATAACCACTTCTCTACTCCTGCTGGCTACAATATTTCTGATATACATTTAGAGCCAGCTGAAAACAGTTTATCAGTCCAAAATAATGAACTCTGGCTTCTGCTTGGCTTTTAGTTGATGCAAAATGAGCTTCCACCTGCCCATGATATTTCAGACAGACAAGAAAGTGACCACTGCTTTTCCCAACAAAGGATCCTGTTTGCCTTGTCAGCAGTGCAGTTTCCTCAGGGTTATATCGACTGGAAGACTTCTATGGCATTTGAGCTTCTCAGTTCAAAATTGCAATCTGAAGAACTTCACACTGCCCTTTTGCTAGGAAAATGTTCTATCCACCCACCTGTGAGCTGTTTCAGAAAGGGAATTCTGGCTCTTTAGAGCGCTGATGAGAGCATTCATTTGAGAGACAACAGCCCTGCAATTCTGCTTTTTTTTTTTTTTCCTGCGGTCTAACTGATCATTCATAACTTAATTGCCAATTGGAAAAAAAAAGTACAGAGAAACTTGTTTCATCTTTCCCATCTGTTTTTTTTCCCAATATCACAAATGGTCACATTGGTGTTGTTTTCAACTGTTTCCTGAAATATTGAGATGTCTCCAAGGAGCTCATCTAATCTACCTTATTGACATCTGTACCTTCAGTGTAAAAATTCGCATCTGGGTTAAGTGTCTAAACACTTCTGATAGCTGCAGTATAACAGGTATCCATGGAAACTTTTTTGTTGTGATGTATTTGACTTAATTTAGAAAGCTAAATTAGATTGAGATGATTCCAATATCTATTTCCATTGTCTATGAAAGTTGTCTGTATCATTTTATAAAACTGAGACATCTATGTGGTAGGATTCTAGATGAGAAGAATTACATTCCTGCTACCTTATTTTGTCTAGCTTGAAAGCATAATCCTTTTTTTTCCCTCTAAGATCAATCATATTGGAGAAAGTCATATGAGAACTGGGGCTAGTGAGTAGTTTCAGTAATTATGGAATTTTTACAGTATATGCTATCAATAAACATCCTAGGCATTAATATCTGCATAGATCAACATCATGTGTTAATGTTACCTTGACTTCTTTAACTCTGACTCAGAATAGTTGTGTTTGATTACCATCTAAGAAATATTTCTTTTGTAGTTGAATTAAACCTTCAAATTACCACATCTGGAAAAAAAAAAAAGTTGTCTGCTGTTGTCCCTAGAAAATTGAAATCGTGACAACGTCCGTAGGTGGCAGGAACGGTGTTGGAGCAAAAATAATGACACAATTTTGCCTGAGAAACATGACTCTCTAGAGATAAGAACAGCAGAGGTAGAACACTAGATATGACTCCAGATTCCTAAAATGTTATTTCAATAAAAAATAGATCGTTTAATGATTAAAACATAATTTTTTTAACATTCATTTTTAACTTTGATCTTTCATTAGCCCATTAGAGAAAAGTTTTATGACTGAGGATAAAAACTGAGTTTAAGTATAGGAACTTCGTAAAAGATTAAGTTGTTACCCTTCATACCCTTTTGTGGATGACAAGCTTTGCTGGTTAGCACACACAAAATGTCTGAAAAGAAGATCTGGTAAGCAAGCACAACATTTAACTTAAAAATATTGTTTCTTCTACATATTTCTTCCCTTGAGGTAAGGACTGTTAACATAGAAAAAAAGTGCAAACTGGAAACTAGTGTAAGTTATTATCAAGAGTAAACATAAATGATAAGCAAATAGAGATTTAATTACTTCAGTGTCTTTTAGAAACAAATTATTTATTTCAGTCCTGAAACCAAATTATTCTGAGAAGAAGGGGCTGCTAATCTTGAGAAAGCACAACTTGCCTCCTCAAGGCATTCTTGCTCTACTTCACTTATCTGAAGGCATTTAAATATACAATTTTAATCTAACAAACAGAAATGTTACATTTATTTGAAATGCAGTTAATGATGGCAGTGATGTTGAAAATTGGAGATCTAAATTCAAATACAATGTTCTAGGTATAGATACATCTTCCAGGATGAATATACCATCAAGAGAAAGACATTAATGCTTCTCCAACCTTCTTTCTTGGTCTTTTGATTCTTCCACATCCTACCTTGTCTCCTATAATTGCTTTAAATGATCCAACTATCCTTCCAAGTTGTTGCACCAGTGAAAACTCTTATTATGGGTATGCCTAGCACATGAGCAATCTCCAGAAAACCTGAATACATTTAATAGAGTAAGATGCTATTTGAAATAGACCTTCTAAGGTTAAATTACATATTCCTTTGCCCTTGTGCAAGTAAGCATTAATCATACCTTGTTTTAGCCTTGCACCTTAGAAGTTCCCTCTTGAGCAAGTATCTACTTCCTACACTTTTTCATTTTTAATTATCCTTCAGCACCTAATATTAGCAGTAAAGGATGCCAATGAAACTTTTCCTCAAAATTGTTTAAGTTCACTGTAATCATATATAATTGAAGTAGTGGGATTTTTGTATGCTATCATAGCTCCCCAGGCACACATAATCCAGGAAATACAGATTTTTCCATCTGCATCTTGGATAGGAATTATTCCTTGAAAAGGAATAATAGTATGCAACAATAATAAAAGTTTATTTGCTCCTCTTTGCTTGCTACTAGATCAACACAATGAGGTAGACAAGTAAGATTATCACTTATATTCAAACCAGAAAACATCTCTTTTTTCAAATACTAACACAAGAGACTAAGAAGGAAAATAAATTAGCAGAAATTTAGTGTGCATAACTTGCAATTCAGATCTTTCTGCCTGAATACTTAGATATTTTTGAAAACATGCTAGAAGCTCTGGTAATGTGATTATTTTTGATACCTGATATTATGATACATAAAAAAGGAATTGCCGTGTCAGAAGTATTTGGTGGGTAAGACCTCTTTAAGGCAAAAAAGTGATTAGTGTTTTTTTCGTAAGTGATTAGTGGTTTTTCATAAGTGATAATAGTGGTTTTTCATAAGTGATAATATTGCTTCACAGAGTTTAGTGGTATAAAAGACTTACTGTGGAATGCTCAGCTCTCATTTATCCTTTGATCCTGATAAAGTCAGTTACGTAAATACAGTGATTGATACTGGAACTGACATTAAATAGATCACATCCACTTCTAGGTTAGATTCAGGGAACTCACTGCAGAAGCTGAATTTCACTGTTGGCTTTCTCCTTCCAGTTCTCCACTGCATCTTCTGTGTGATATTTTTGTATTATTTTTCTGAATTAAATGAACTGTTCTTACTTATGCCTCACTTTTGAAAGATATTTCAATGGGCGTTCTGCCACATCTGGAGGCATAAACTAACCAATATAATCTACCCAGGTTGTTTTGACATACTCAACTGCTGCTGTAGCTTAAATGAACTGAAATTTATATTCCTGTATGTTTACTTTCCATTAATTATGGTGAAAACAGATCCAGATTATGCTCTACGTTTTTTTAATCCTTTGATGTTCTCCTGCTTTTTCCCCTCAAAAAAAGAAAAAATGTATTGCCTTCTACCTCTCTTCCTCACAAATATTGTGCCTCTTGTGTTTAAAAAAAATGTTTAAATTCTATATTAAATTTTTTGAAAGATATATTCTGACCTATATAATGTCATAGGATAGGCAGAGAGCAATCTTAGATTGTGCACCTCTAACCACAAAATAGGAGGTAGGAAGCAGAGTTCTAGCCATAATGTCTGCCAAAATAATGCCTTCGACAGCTGAAAATATTCCAATCCTTTTCAAAAAATGGTCTCCCTATAGATAAAATTAATATTTCCTGAAGAGTAAAATGAAATTAAAAGCCTCAGTAAATAAGAAAGCCTTGTGGAAGGATTATGTTGTAGATTCATACATATATTTAGCCAACCTGATGCCAAACATCTAGTTTCAGGCTGTGCTGCTAGCTCTCTTTGTCAGGCCAATATCAAACTCAGCAACATCCCCTCAGCATAACTTCATCTTTTATTCTTCATCTGTTTGCTCTTCTCTATCTCAAATCAGCCAAGGGAGAACACACCACTGAGAGAGAGCTCAGAAAGCTGTCCCCAACAGGAACTCCTCCAACTGATCATCTCCTTCTCCCAAACTGATCGGTTCCTGGTTGATATATCTCTAGCCTTGCCCACCACCCCAGTCATGATCACTTGGGGAAGGTGGGGCCTCACACAGGTGGGCCAGATCCTTTTTTGGGCAATTCCTCACACACATCATTCATTGCCCTACCTTTTGGGTGATAATTACCCTATCATCATCCAGGCCAAGGATGTGGAAACTTTACAGGCAATAATTACATCCTACTATTGTCCAGGCCAAGGNTGGACAATTCCTCAGGCACATCACTAATTGCCCTACCTTTTGGGTGATAATTACCCTACCATCGTCCAGGCCAAGGATTTGGACAACTTTATGGGCAGTATTAGCCTACCAACTTCTAGTCCCAGAGTCTGGGGAACCACCATTAACCAGACCAGAGACCCAGAACATCCAGACCCAAGTTACAGGCATTGCCCCACCATTCAGGCCAGGGTCCAGAAAACCTTTCGGGCAATAATTACCCTACCATTATCCAAGCTCTGGAGCACTGCCATCATCCAGAGTCAAGTTATGGGCATTGCCCCACCATTCAGGCCGGAGTCCAGAGAACCTTACAGGCAGTTCTTCCTGCAGGCACTTTCAGCCATCATGTTTCCATAACTATCTTCTTCACAGAAGCACATTCAATTCACAGTCTTTTATTACATGTAAATTAGGGTTCTTCACATTCATCTTCTATGCACAAACACTTTCTAAACTTTTCTGCTCATTTCTTTCTGGTCATTTTGTCTCTTTGTACTCACTTTCTACTCACAAACACTCTTTACTACTTTCATCACTTTGTCTCTTTATCTCTGCTCACTGACGCTTTCTTACTCTCAAATGTTTTCTACTCAAGTTGATCCCACCTTGTCTCCTTCTGCTCAGCTTTGTTTTCTTGCAACCTCATCGACAGCACTCAGGATCTCCTTGAGGGGGTTCCTGGTCTCATTTAATCCAGTTTCATAGGAACTTCCTTCAGACCGAGCTGCTGACTACACCAATTGTGTGCCCACTTGGGGGAAGGCAGGGCCTCACAGAGGTGGGCCAGGTTCTGTCTCTAGGGCCTTGGGGAACCACTTGGGGAACAAAACATACTGCTGGGTTATGACTCACCCATCCATCAATTACAACTCAGGACCCACAGCCCAGGCCCCAGCACTTCACACACTAGCTGAAAAGAGTTCTAGCAATTGTTTTTATGTTCATTGTATTAATACTATTCTGCTGGAACTCATACAAAGAAGTACTGTTTGGGGATATGAAGACTAGGGGCAGCCTTGCCTGCAGTGACCATGATGTGATGGTGTTCAGGATCCTGAAGAGAGGGAACAAGGTAAAAAGCAGGACCACAAGAGACTACTTAAAAGAATTCTATTGGAGATGGTCCTGGAGGTAAAAGGGGTCCAGGAAAGATAGTTGATTTTCAAGGATCACCACCTCCAAGCTCAAGAACAGTCCCTCTCAATGTGCAGGTAGTCAAGCAAAGATTACAAGAGGCCTATGTGGATAACCAAATAACTCCTGACTAAACTTGAATATAAAGAGGAAGAATAATACAGGTGCAAGCAAGGACGGGAGACCTGGGAGGAATACAGAGACACTGTTCAAGCTTCTAGGGACAGGTCTAGGAAAGCCAAAGCCAACCTGTAGAGTCTGGCAAGGGACATGAAGAGCAACAATAAGTGCTTCTATGGGTACATCAGGATAAGGAAGGCTAGGGAACCACTGCTGAATGGAGTAGGGGATCAGGTTACAAAGGACATGGAAAAGGCTGAGGTTCTCAATATCCTCTTCACTTTTGTCTTCACTCATAAGACTGGACTTCAGAAAGTTGCTGAGACCAGAAAGAAAGTCTGGGGGAAGAAAGATTCCACAGAGAGGTGGAGGAAAATCACGTTAGGGAGCTTTTAAACGAACTGGACATCACAAGTCCATAATCCCTGATGGGATGCACCCATGAGCCCTAAAAGTGCTGCCTGATGTTATTGAGAAACCACTCTGAAAAGCCTTTGAAAGGTCATGGAAATCAGGGTAGGTTCCAGAGGACTGGAAGAAAGCAAATGTCATTCCTATCACCAAGAAACACAGGAAGGATTTCCCAGGAATTGGTCTGCCTCATATGGATCCCTGGGAAAGTGCTAGAGCAAATACTCCTGGAAACCATTTTCAAACATATTAAGGCAAAAGGGGCGATTTGTAATAGTCAACACTGATTAAAAAAGGGGAAATCATGCCTGACTGACCTGATCACCTTCTACAATGAAATGACTAGTTCAGTTGACAAGAGGAGAGCAGTGGATGTTGCTTTGCTTGACTTTTTGCAAGATTTTTTGACGCTATCTCCCATGATATCCTCATTGACAAACTGATGAAGTATGACCTGAAGTGAAAGGTGAGGTTAATTGAAAATTGGATGAATGGTCATGCTCAAAGGGTTGTGATCAGATGTATGAAGTTCAGCTGATGGCCAGTCAATAGTAGTGCACACCAAACATTTATTATTTTGTTTAATAACTTGGATGATGGGACAGCATGTGTCCTCAGCTTTATACCGAATATGATGTATATGGGATGGAATACCTCATTGGTCAGTGTAGGCTCACTGAAGTAGTTAGTGATTTGTTTTTGTCAATGTAAATGCTAAATTTAGCACTCTCTTAAGAACATATGGAAGGACAGTTTTCAGACAATTCACATTCATCTTCCAACAATGATGTACCAGTGGCTTAGTACAGCAAACTATTTACCACTGTTTTTCCTTTGAATCTGCCTGTTCAAAATTAACAACAGCACACATTCTATTCACATCTCATATTCAAATCTGTTCAAACAAATGTCTTATTTTAATCTTGTTTTTATCCTGCTGCTTTCTGATGCACTAAACACTAAATTTCTGTGTAGATCATAGAACATTTCAGTGTCTTGAGACATTCTAATCAGAGCTGAAACACAGAAAATAATTTGTGACTAGAACATAATTTGTCAGAAACATAAATTTTAACCAAAATTGACATAAATTTTTACCATATAACTAGCAATCTATTGGTAACCTGTCTTCTTTTTGTTTTCTTTGATTCTAGGATTCATAATTTTTGGTGGTCCTGTTTTCTGGGTATTGTTTTTCTTTTAATTCGGGTTTTTTATTGGAGAGGGGATGTTTTAAGTAAACTCAGTAGCAAAGGCCCATGCTAATTATTTCACTTCTTAGTCTCATAAAATATAATTGTCTCCTTTGTATACACAAATTTTAAGCTATCTCAAGAAGCAGGCTGACATTTCATTTAGAGATTAATTTTTCCTAATCCACTGTATTTTCCTCTGGTATTGTATATAGAAAAGCCATATTGTAATACATTCAAGAAGTGTGCCTATGTCAATATCATGATGTTCAACACGGCCAAGTGGAAGGTCTTGCATCTGGATCAGGGCAATCATCAGTATCAATACAGGCCTTGGAGGATGAAGGGATTGAGAACAGCCCTGCAGGGATGTCTTGAAGGTACTGGTGGATGAGAAACTGGACATGAGTTGGCAATGTGTTCTCGCATCTCGAAAGGCCAGCCATATCCTGGGCTGCATCAAAAGGGGCCTGGTCAGCTGTTTGAGGGAGGTGATTGCTTCTCGACTCCACTCTGGTGAGATCCCAACTGGAGGGCTGTGTCCAGCTCAGGAGTCCTCAGCACAAGAAAAACATGAATCCATTGGAGTGGGTCCAGAAGAGGACCAGGAAAATGATCAAAGTGCTGGAACATCTCCACTATGAAGAAAGGCTGAGAGCTACAGTTGCTCAGCCTGAAGAAGAGAAGGCTCCAGGAAGGCCTTGTTGCAGCTTTTCAATACTTGGAGGCGGCCTATAAGAAAGACTGGGACAGTCTTTTTAGCAGGGCCTGTTGCAATAGGACAAGGGGTAATGGTTTTAAATGAGAAGAAAGTAGATTTAGACTAGAGAAAAGGAAGAAATTTTTTATAATGATAGTAGTGAAACACTGTGACAGGTTGCCCAGAGCAGTGGTAGCTGCCCCAGCCCTGGAATCATTCCAGGTCAGGTTGGACTGGGCTCTGAACAACCTTATCTAATTAAAGACATCCTTGCTCACTGCAGGGTGGTAGGACTAGATGATCTTTAAAGCTCCCTTCCAACCCAAACCATTCTATGATTCTATGCTTCTATGATATTGACAGAACATTGAATGTAACAGTAGACTCTGTGGCCTATGCCCTTCCCAGTGGACTGGGCTCCTGTGGCCCTTGCCTGAGCTGTGTTGTGTACTAATTCATCCTCAGAAGCTCTCACTTGAATATAAAGGAAGGTTAAGCTAGCCCTATTCATGAGCTGTAGCCTAAAGTCCATGACAGACCTGGGAAAAAAAGAAATTCTTTTTGTTCATTGTTTATATCTCCTAGATAAAATGGGAGAAAAATAGTTGCAAATTCCTTAACAACTTCAAAATCTAAAACAAGATTTCGGTACACTTTAAAATACACATAGGAGTTTCAAATATGAAAGGAACAACCAATCTAAAATCTGCTGTGTTGATATGAGAAAATAATAAAAGATATATAGGAACAGTTGATACTTTGTGTCATCAGATGCTTCAGTCACACAACCATGCTGTTAGCTCAGGCAGCCTGAAGTGCCCTTCAGCATAACACAAAAGAAAAGAAGAATAGAAATGCAGTTGGTCTGGTATTGAGCTTAATAAGTTTTAATCCTTTGTGCTTAGGGGAAAAATTAAGCTGAATGTATCAAATGGACATAGAAAACTAAGTTTCTGAGTAGAGTAGTGACAGGGAAAGGTCCCAAGTTCTAATCTAAAAAAGTTTTTTAAAAGCCCACAAAAAAACCCCAACCCTAAAAACACTTGAAAAACACCTCAATTCCAGTATCTCTAGAGGATATTGTCCTGAATAACTAGACATGAAGGAAGGTTACCTCAAAGCATAAAGACACTGACACTTTTATACACAGGGGACCTGTTTCCTTGGGAGTAAGAATTTTCTGTGTATGTCACTGAACCTTTTTCAGACAAAGTTTCCATTTTTCAAGACCTATGTGCATAGCTCTGCTTGAAAAGGTCTTACATATGTTATCTACATTTCTGCAGACTGTACGGCTTGAAGAAGACATGTTAAAGGTCAATATTTATTATAATAGATCAGTCTGGCAGGCAATGAATGACCACAATATAATTTTTTAAGTTGAATTCACTGTAACTGCAAATAAGAGCCATATGTGGTCCTGATACAGGGCTGTAACTGAGTCACCTGGTGCAGGAAAGAGTATGTTACAACAGCCAGTGTAAACAACTGAGATTCCTCCTCCCCTTTCCATCATTAAATCTATGTCTACTACAGCATTAAATGTTTTATAATGTCTAATTCAACTAAACCAAAGCAGAGAAAGATTAATTGGACACTATACTAAATGTCATAATGCTGAAAAAAAGCTATCATATCTACAAAAAAAAATCAGGAAAACTACATTTTAATTAACAGTTATAAATGACCACAGGCAACAGGAAGATCCTTATTGCTACATCAAGCAGTAAGAGGCTGAAGAAGGAAAATGTTGGTTTATTGCTGCGTGGAGTAGTGACAATAGACACATCTGAGGTACTCAATACCTTCTTTGCCTGAGGTTCCATCAGAAGGTCTCCCAGGCCTTTGTGCTTAGAGGCAGGGTTCAGAAAGACCTTCTTGTGGCACATGAGGATTGAGTCAGGGACTATTTGCAAGAACTGAAGCCATACATGTTTGTGAGACCAGATGGACCATATCCAAGGACAGTGAGAGAGATGTCCCTAAAAGGCTGCTCTCTGTAATCTTTGAAAAATTCTGGAAACTGAGGGAGATCCTTGAAGATCAACTGCAGGCAGTTGACCGAGTGATCTCCTGAGGTCCCCTCTAGTTTGAACTATCCTGTTGTCCTCCAATAG
This sequence comes from Brachypteracias leptosomus, assembly GCA_013401335.1. NCBI lineage: Eukaryota > Metazoa > Chordata > Aves > Coraciiformes > Brachypteraciidae > Brachypteracias > Brachypteracias leptosomus. Next base: position 2,243 of record VYZX01033114.1, on the reverse strand, counting down.
TTAAGTTAATCTTATCTGCAAAATAAACTCCTGAGGAGTACATGACCTATTTGTCCTTCTGTCATATGGAAATGAAAACTGTGACTACTATCTCCCCTGCAATGAGCTTATGAAATCATTACGTTTTCCCAACATCAAGATCAAGGCTTTAGAGCAGTTACTAGTATATTTTTGTATGTGTTCAGGAGAGCCATGAATATCTGATACACAGAAATCTTGGGATCATATTTGACATCTGCAAATAATAGCAAATTTAAAGAGGAAGTCTATTGTCTATCACCATCACAGCAAGGAGAAAAAGGACAAAACATGAAAGTATTCAGTCAGAATGTTCAGCACTTTGGACAACCTGAGTTACAGTATTTTACGTAAATTATATTCATTTCTTATTATGTATGTTTGGTATATATTTTCTACTCTATAATATTTTTGAGATGTAAAAATGTTCTAATTTATCAAATAATCTTAAGAAGTTTCCTAGGAAAACAAGTAAAAGTAACACAGAAATAATTGATAGAATATTTAAGAGGACAGTAAAGTGGAAGATGATCATTCTACTTTCTGCTCAGATCTTCACTTGGTGTAATTGAGATGGCTGTCAAGTTTTCCACCTCTATCATCAGCTCTATTCACACTTGGCATGCATATTTTTCTGTCTTTCATAGCTTCTTGCCTGGCATTCTGAGACTTTTCAATATCAATAGATTCATTTGAATACTTAGTCTGGGCACTTTGGGGGTAGTGGCATGTGTATATTAATACTAAATAATACTGCTATTTCAGACTGCTCACAGCCTTTTGAGACAGCCAGCTCCTGAGTTTTATATCTGTATTGATTTTGTATATTTTCAGAATAACAGGCTGCCAATCATTAACTTTTGCAAACAAATGCTATTCAGCAGCACGTTTCTTCATGGTTGCAGTACCTCTCAGGGCTTGTTTGTTCTAAATTATGCAACAGTTGGTTTAATTATAAAGAATCCCTCATTATTGTTTTTTATTGAAAACAACAGCTCTGGAATGTCATCTGATTTTCCTGTCATTAGTCCAAACTTTTTTTTTTTTTTGAATTGTTTATTGGCTAGTAAGCAAATTGTCATTGCTGATGGGCATGCAGTGACATAGCTTTGTAAGAGCAGAAGAAATTTAGTTTCCTTAGTCTGTTCAGTTCTTGAGTTCCATCTGTTTCTATCTATACACTACTATTACGTAACTCTGAACACCTTCCTTATCCTAGCAGCCTGATATACTGGAAAAGATATCAGGTTGTGGATACGTGTGTAATGGCAGCTCTTGAAAGGAGCTCCAGATGGCAGCACTCAAAGGCTATCCACTGCCACTTGGCACTGCAGATCTTGTTAAAGGGTGGTTTCTTAAGATGCAAGTAGGTTCACTTACATATAAATCATGCATGCCTTTTGAGGTGGGTTGTTTGGTTTTTTTGATTTGACTTGTCCACCCCCAGTCTGTTGAAAAATATGAATGTTATTTGTAACCCTCTGGTAGATTTGGGGGAGAATTTACTGCAGTCTTTAGTGTTCACCACAATTAATTAACTTTGAAACTGAATAAAATGTAGGACTAATTTGTAAACACTGTCAGGGTATGTGAAAAATATGAAGAATTGGGGCCCATTAATACTTCCTTTGGAGAACAACTGACATACCTTCAGCATAAATAATGAGAGCTTATAAGTAATATGACACATTTTTTCTCAGTTCAGTTTAGAGTGTGCAAAAACAGTGATGAGCAGCCGTTCTTAAAGATGAGATCAGAGTTAATCAAACTCTTCTGGCTAGTAGGCAAATACAGGTTCTGAAGCTTAGTGTAGAGGTCATCTCTAAGCACTTGGAGGAAAAGAAGGTTATCATGAGTAGTCAGTATGGATTCACCAAGGGGAAATCACGCATAACTGATCTGATAACAAACATATTTCCAGGAAGGAGACAGTGGCAATAGCAATAACAACAGAAGCTTCTTCCTGGAAGAATCACAGGCAGACTGTCACATCTCTTCCTTCAAAGAAAGAAGAAATAATAGCACTTATTAAAATTAAAACCTTCCTTTATTGCTGTATACTCCAAAATTGTAAGCCTTTCCCACCCACCACTCTAAGAAAGGCAGACAATTTTTTAAAAACAAAGATCTACTCCACAACAAAAGATGGGGATTTGAGTTTTGATTTATTGTTTAATAAAGAAAAATATAGAAATTTCCTTGTGCTATTGTAGTGGGTCTGTCTG
>VYZX01033112.1:527642-693959 GCA_013401335.1 Brachypteracias leptosomus | reverse complement strand
CAATGAACAAAATAGTTTGTGACAAGCCTTCTTTTTCAGAGGAAGTGACATCAAAGCCAAGATAATTTGTTATTGTTTTAAAACCGTTCAAATTTCTATGTGTCCTTGCATACTGGTAGTTGAAACGGTCTGACAATTCCCTGGTAAGTAGAAAGTTATGGCATTTGTGGGTTAATTATGCTCAGATAATATCCACCTAAAAAAAATTGTAAAAGTACGTTTCTGTGTGATTAGAAGATATGTTCTTGAATTTGAAACTGCTTAATCTGAAGAGCTTTTTGTGCAGTGGGTAGTTAAAATTACCACTGCATAACAGAATTAGATGTATAGATAACTAGCACTTAGTTGCACTGGTGTAGCAATATTTGCAGTTATTTAAATATGTTAAAACTTTGCTTTTGCTCTTAAAATTGTTTCAATATTTTGTTTCCCAAGTTCTGTGCTGCAAAGTGTAATATTTAGGCTGGGTCATGAATGCATTTAACAGCTTATTTTATCTGAATGTGCTTCTTTCAAATTAAAATTGTTTTGTGGGCTATGGAAATGAGTGGTTTGTTAGGCTAAGAAACACCAGCCACTTGCCTCTGGTTGCCTGTATTTAGGTAAAATATTTACTGCACAGAAGATAAATAGAAAATTTATCAGGTTTGAAGTACTTAAACATGAGTCAAGACTTGCAGTGGTGCTGATATTGAGTGCTGAAACTGCATTCTCAGTGGAATTCTCACCACTCAGAAAGATGATCTGGTTTTGCTGTTAGTGGTGACTGTGGTTTTTAAATGCATGTATACTAATAGGCTGCATTTCTCCCATCCTTCACTGAAGTGAGTCTGCGTGCCGGTTCTATACTCAGCAGATGAAGGGGAAACAGCTGGCAATTAAGAAAATGAATGAAATCCAGAAAAATATCGATGGTTGGGAGGGTAAGGACATTGGTCAGTGCTGTAACGAGTTCATCATGGAAGGAACACTCACACGTGTAGGAGCAAAGCACGAGAGACACATATTTCTATTTGATGGCTTGATGATTTGCTGTAAGTCAAATCACAGCCAGCCAAGACTCCCTGGTGCTAGCAATGCAGAATATCGTCTGAAAGAAAAGTTCTTCATGCGAAAGGTACAAATCAACGATAAAGACGACACTAACGAGTACAGACATGCTTTTGAAATAATCTTAAAAGATGAGAACAGTGTTATTTTTGCTGCTAAATCAGCTGAAGAGAAAAACAACTGGATGGCAGCGTTGATATCTTTACAATATAGAAGCACTCTGGAAAGGATGTTGGATGTAACGATGTTGCAGGAAGAAAAAGAGGAGCAGATGAGATTTCCAAATCCGGAGCTTTATAGATTTGCAGAACCTGACTCTGAAGAGAATATTGTGTTTGAAGAAAACATGCAGCCCAAATCTGGAATCCCCATCATCAAGGCAGGAACTGTTGTCAAGCTCATTGAGAGGCTGACTTACCACATGTATGCAGGTGAGGCACTTCACTTATGTAGCCAAAACTCACAGTGATGACTAGTTTATGTTTCTTTGTGTTAAATGCATGCAACAAAAAGCGTGTAGAAAGTTAATGTGCTTTGTAGTGCACGTATTCTAACATACTATTTGAGTTAAGGTTTTGAGATCTAAATATAAACCTCTATAGTTGTAGCAGTTAAAAATATGAATCCTGTTTGGCTGAACATAGCGAGATATGCATGTGCATAAGGTTATTCTCAGGCAAGGGATGGGGGGGGCGGGGGCCTGCAGGAATTGAGCTCTAGACAATACTTTTTCCTGTATGCCCCGAGCTACAAGAATTGCCTTCCCTCAAGACTTCTAAACTTTCAAAGCATGTGAAGCCCCAGCATTGCAGGAAAGAATTATGGGCTCAGTGTTTTCAGTTAAGGATTGGACTCTGTCAACTATTACCTGTGTCCATGCTGTCGTGTAGTGAAAAGACAAAATGTTACCTTGCTAGAGCATTTACTTCCATCATTTGCCCTCAGAACTTTTCCTTAATCAGAATTTCAGTGGGAATTTGATTTTAGGACTTTTGACTTTGGGTTTCTGTTTGTGTTGAAGATACATCGTAGGCATTTATGTGACCATCCAATCCAACCTCAGTGTGTGGAGCTTTCCTGATAATTTCCCAGGATTTTCATAAGGTGTACTGAAAAGCTTGGGCTTTGGGTTTGGATCTTTTTTTTTTACTCTACTTGAATGTCAATTATTCTGAAACTTCATGCATCTTGATATTAGTGCTTCTCATATTCAACTTTAGATTCTTTTTTTTTCTTTTCTTTCTTTTTATTCTTTACACTCTGATTATCCTAAATTGTTCTTCTACAGCCCAATCCTGTATACCTTGCACAGACCAGGACTATTTGTTCAGAATTAGGGCATAAACAGTAGTGTAGTTTAGTGCTTCTGTTTATTTTTAAAATGCTTGTAAATACATCTGTTTATTCCATTACTTTATTGATCTTCACATTTCCTTCAGTTGAGCTTTCCTAACGTTCACTAGAAACCCAAATGCAATATCATACTGGCACTTTTTACCAGAGCAGTTTAGTGACTGTCTTCATTTTCTTGTAACTTTATAAACTTTTAGCTCTTGGCTTTTAATTTTACAGGCATGATTTATGACAGAATTTTATGGGTTTTGGAAGTTAAAATAAAACAATTCAGCCTAACAGAAAGGAAGACACATTTTAAAAAACTTTGTAAAGGCCTGATATTAAGGAACTTGTGGCTTGTTGAGATATGTCTCTTGTATTGTTTTTTTTGCATCTGGATGTCTTTTTGACCTTTCTAGCACATAGGACATCAAGGAAGAATTCAGATTGATTAATTAGATCCACCTTCATCCACAATTACTTAAACCCCTGCTTGTAAGAGCCCCTATTTAATAAAGCTTTAAGTAGATTGCTTGAAACCTAATGTTGTAGGTGTGTGTAACATTGACCAAACTATTGTGTGATGAAACTGACAATGTGGATACTGTGAAATAGGCTGAAAGACTTTGACCAAAGGAATACAAATGGTTGTCTTGTAATGTATTTAAGGCCACAAAGGTAGCCTTAAAGATCTTAGTGCAATGTACATGGACCTGATGCTGAACTGCTAAGTTGCACATCATTTTCCAACACCCTTGTCTTTCATTCTATACCTTCCTTCTTATAATTGGTTTTCTGTGAGGAAAAATGTCATCATTCTAGCCATTGTGAAATCTTTTCCAGGGAAACAGAGAAATAGCGATATAGCTACTCAGCCAAAAACACTCTGTTGTACGGGAAACGAAGTCCATTTACTATGTGAATCATTCTTTATTTTGTTTCATTTTATGAGATGCAGTGAGTACAGCAACAACTTCCCATAGTAACCCTTTAGCTCTTCTTTTGTACACATCAGCTGAATTCAAGGCTTCTGTGTTGCTAGAGATGTGGGAAGATGAGTACTCCAGTGATACCTAGTCAAACATCTAGAGATTGTAGAAATAACTTCTCTTGCCCTACGTAGGGTGGTCTATGTGTGATTGTAATCTTAAAAGAATGTATTGATTTTATATTCATATGCCAGAATAGCAAGCCTTTACTTTTCTGAGGTGACTTTTCTCAAATAGAGTGTAGCTGGTTATGGCAGCCCTTGATCTGATGGTCTAAAGACAGTATTTAATGTAGCTGTGAGTCTCCTCTAGATTTTTATCTTTGTAGGTCAAATACTATAAGTAATAATTACAGATACAGTTTTAGAGGTGGTACAAATTTGGTGCCAGTGGCTGAAGAGTAGTTTATTTATGCAACTGTGTTCAGATGGTAGTCAAATCAGGTCTCAACTTTTTTGTCGTTTGTGAAGATCCACACATGCATCTTAATTATAGATATAGGCATTGGACCTTTTATTTTTCTTCTCTCACCTCCCTGACAATGCACAAACCAGCTTATCAGCTGAAATATTTATCTGTTTCGCCTTGGAACAGGGGCAGTCCAGTAGCCTGGCTCTGATGAATCACAGAACCAGAGAATGTTGAGGGTTGGAAGGGACCTTGAAAGATCATCTAGTCCAACCCCCCTGCCAGAGCAGGATCACCTAGAGCAGGTCACACAGGAACGTGTCCAGGTGGGTTTTAAATGTCTCCAGAGGAGACTCCACAACGCTTCTGGGCAGCCTGTTCCAGTGTCTGTCACCCTCACTGTGAAAAAGTTTTTCCTTATATTTTTGTGGAACCTCTTATGCTCCAGCTTACACCCATTGCCTCTTGTCCTATCATTGGCCATCACTGAGAAGAGTCTGGCTCCATCCTCCTGACACTCACCCTTTAAGTATTTATAAAAATTAATGATTTCACCCCTCTGTGTCCTCTTCTCCAAGCTAAAGAGACCCAGCTCCCTCAGCCTTTCCTCATCAGGGAGATGTTCCACTCCCTTAATCATCTTTGTGGCTCTGCACTGGACTCTCTCAAGCAGTTCCATGTTCTTCTTGAACTGAGGGGCCTAGAATTGGACACAACATTCCAGATGTGGTCTCCCCAGGGCAAAATAAAGGAGGAGAAGAACCTCCCTTGACTACTAACCACACTAATACACCCCANTCCATCACCTTTCCAGGGATGGAGGTGAGGCTGACTGGTCTCTAGTTACCCAGATCCTCCTTCTTGCCCTTTTTGAAGACTGGAGTGACATTTGGACTGGAGGACATCCAATCCTCAGGTATCTCTCCTGTTCTCTGTGATTTACTAAAGATGATGGGGAGTGGCCTAGCAATGACTTCCACCAGCTCCCTCAGCACCAGCAGGTGCCATCATTGGCCATCTCAGAGCCACCATTGGCTCTTCTCAGTGATGGCCCATCAGGGCCCATGGATTTATGTACACCCAGATAGTTCAATTGATCCCTAACCCAGCCCTCATCAACCAAGGAAAACTCCTTTGTCCTGACTTCCTCTGGGGCCTCAGGGGTCTGGAGCTCCTCAGCACAGCCTCCAGCAGTATAGACAGAGACAAAGAAGGCGTTCAGTAACTCCACCTTCTCCGTATCCTCTGTCACCAGGGCACCCACCTCATCCAACAGTGGGCCTACATTGTCTCTAGTGTTAGTTTTGGCTGCAGTGTATTTGAAGAAGCCCTTTCTATTGTCCTTGACCTCCCTTGCAAGGTTTAACACCAGGGAAGCTTTAGCTCTCCTAGTTGCCTCCCTACATCCTCTGACTACAGTCTTATATTCATCCCAAGTGGGCATCCCCTCCTTCCATGATCTATAGACTCTCTTCTTCTGCTTGAGCTTGCCCAGCAGCTCCCTGTTCAACCATGCAGGTCTCCTGGCTCCCTTTCTTGATTTCCTACCTTCTGGGATGCTCTGATCTTGAGCTTGGAAAAAGTGGTCCTTGAATATAAACCAACTACCTTGGGCCCCTTTACCTTCTAGTACCCTGTCCCATGGGATTTTCCCCATGGAATGAAGCAGTGCTGCTGGCGGTAGGAGGCGTCCAGCCACCAGAAGAGCTAGGAGAGGGAGACAGCCCTGATGGCCACCTGGCCACAAGGTGTGGCAGACTGTCCAAACCATCCTGCAGTAGAGCAGCAAAATAGGGAGAAATCTCTGCAAAAGCAGCTTTCCATATATTTTTACATGAGAGAAACTGTCTGATTACAAATTCAGGATCTGAGCCTATTTGCATATTCTGGTGAGTTTTACTTTTTCTACTATGTTTCTGCATTAACTTCTCCTTTGCCTGATTTCTGTTGAAGAGTAGTAGGGTTAGGTAGTACCAAGGCTTGAAAGCCATGGCAATTTTCTTTATCTGTAGAGCAGTGCTCTTCTATTTTTAAAGCTTTGATATGTTAAGAGTGCTTGTGCGTCATCTTAGTGTCCGTTTCCTTTCTTAAGGAATTCAAGGGTGATTATTTATAAATCCTTGTAGAACAAGTTATTGTTCTTTTTTAGGTTTCAAATGGGCTGTATTGAAGAGAGAATTATCACATGAGCAGACATCCTGACTAACTAGTGTTGTCTGTGTTTTTTTAACACTTGCTCATATATTGCGTACTATCACAGTTAGATTTTGCTAGTAAGATAACAAGGTTAGGATTTATTTTCTTATCTACTTCATTTGAAATTCAGTATGTGTTGGGGATTTAAACACTGACCCTACCTGTAAATAACAATGACTGTGACTCAGAGATTGCAGTGATCTGAAAATGTTAATTGCTATAGAGGCTTTCTTTTTGGTGTATATGATCTATGTAGGGTGGATACTGTGTACAGAATGCAAGCTCTGAAAATATGAGTTACTGTGCTTACTTCTATGATTGTGTTTATTATTTTAAGGATGATGGGGACAGGGGCGACATTCTTTGTGCAAGAGGATTTAGACTTTTGCCTTTGAAAAGGATTTTAGACTTTACAATTTTTAGACTGTATAATAAGAAGAATGACGTAATGAAGGACATAGAGATGGTAAAGCAGTATAGGTAATTGTTTAAGAAATGGGAATTAGTGTGCAACAGAAATGCAAGGAAATGCTGTTGAACAATACCTGGTTAATCTGTGAGACACATTGCAGTAAACTGTTGCCCAAATGAAGAGCTTAGCAGAATCTAGGAGTGATAGAATGTTCATTCAAGTGTTCAAGATTCTGGTAAGTATTTAAGGAGGATTTGTAAAAGGCTCTTAAAACTCCATATTCCAGGGAATGGGTCTAATGGCTTAATATAGTGTTAGGTCAAATAATGCAGGCATTTTTTTCTTTATTACAGCTTGTAGGAACTTATGCCTCAAGTCCTTTGTTGCTCCTCTTCAGCCACTACGTGTTAGAAAAATCACCAGCTGGAATTTGTTCTTATATAGGTTTAATATGCAAAGCCATTAATTTTGTCCAGTGATAACAATGTTAACCGTGGTTTTAGTCAGCTCTGTGCCATGCCAGCATGCTGGCACTGCATTTTTTCATACTTGAAAACAAATGGGTTTGCTTTTGTAATTAAAAATCAGATTTCTCATTTAAATACTTGCTTGTTTTTAAAATGGATTTGAATATTTTTCATTAACTGATTTGTAATTAGTCAATTTAAATGAAAACTGTTTATTTTCTTGAAGTGAAACAGATATAACTTCAAAGTATAGCTGTCAGTTAGCTGAAAAAATACCTAGCCTGCCTTAACCACAGTTGAATATCAGTTGTACCAGTTTAGGGAAAACATTCTCTCCTTGAAGAGGCCATTTCTATCCCATTCAAAGTTACTTGTCTTTTGAGTTACCTTGTCCTGATCATTGTCAAAACCAAATTTGTTTACTAGATGGCTCATAAATATTGCCATCTATTTATTATTTTCAAAGTTGTCAAAAAAGAATTTGGTCTTTTAATAATTGAAGTGAAGGAAAAAGTAATTATTTTGAATTTTCAACAGAACAAAAATTGTTTTTAAATTCTGCTTTGTATTGCTATTTTAATATTGTGAATTGTTGCCAGAGCAGTTTTGCTTTACATCATCTCTGTAAATTGATAGACTGGCTTCCTTAGCTTTAAAGGATGCTTAAAGTTATTTTGAAGTATAAAAAAAAAAAAAAGGTAATTACTGACATGAGCGTAAAATCATTCTTTGTCTTAGATCCCAACTTTGTTCGGACTTTTCTCACAACGTATAGATCCTTCTGTAAACCTCAAGAGTTGCTGAGTCTGCTAATAGAAAGGTATGCCAGTTAAAAATACTCTTCCTATGAAGTGCAAATATTATTTTATTTAAATTTTTGTTGGAGTAGAATTTGTAAGAATCTTGTTTTCCAATTGGTTTTGATTCACTCCAGATACATTTTTTAAAGTTGCCAAATTCAAGGATTGCAAGTAAAACTTGGAAGTTATATCCAGAAGCTTTAGGATTCTTCAGGTGGAACTTCCAGTAACTTCCAGCATCCCACAATTCTGTCTTTTAAATCTGTATGATTATTTAATCTAGCAAATCTTCCTATGTGCTTACCAAGACATAAGATTCTGAATGTGGAAACGTTCTGGATTTCAGGTTGTCTTTAATCAATGTTTTATTTGTGCATGCTGTGAGCAATATGAGTGTAATAGCACTTATACCCATCTTCTGTGCTAGGTTTGAAATTCCAGAGCCTGAGCCAACAGAAGCTGATCGTATTGCTATGGAAAATGGAGACCAGCCTCTGAGTGCAGAGTTAAAAAGATTTAGGAAAGAGTACATTCAACCTGTGCAGCTGCGGTGAGTATTCCATCAGTGTGAGCCAAACTGGCTTCCTTTAAGTCTTTTGAAGTACTGTCTTTCGGGTGCAGTGTCTCTTTGCAGCCTTTCTTGTAGATGCTTTGATAGAGACTGTGTGGACAGTCAGCTAGCTGCTTGAAAACCTGGGGGGAATTTGAAGCCATGGCATGAAAAGCCTTGGGAAAGGCTTGTGCTGAGTTTTAGACTATTAATGTGCAAATCAGTTTCTTACACTTGCCTCTTTTTTTAATCCATGTTTCTACAAGGTTGTACGGCATGTGTGCCACATTTTAAATAATGTTCTTTTTATGAACAATAGCAGTACTCTGAATTTTTTAAATCTGAAGTACAAAAATGCTTATAGCTGGTTACTGATGAGATGTGGACAGTAGAATAATTGCATTTTGGTCTGCTGATTCTGATATTCCTGTGAGACCTTGCCTGTGAAAAGGCTTGAAGTGCTAGACATGAAGATAGACTGTATTGTAAAGTGCTTACTTATGCTTTGCTTTTGCAGAGTATTAAATGTGTGTCGACACTGGGTAGAACACCACTTCTATGACTTTGAAAGAGATGCTGATCTTCTGCAGCGTTTGGAGGAATTCATTGGAACAGTGAGAGGTACTTAGGGTTTCTTAAGTGCTGACATTTATCATAAAGCATCCCTTTTCAAAGGCTTGGAGTGAAGTCACTTTTCACTGAGCAGATAAGGAAACAGGACTGATTGCTCATGAAATATACAAAGAATATAAAATAAGCACTAGTTAAAAAAACAAAAAACCTGCATTATGATTATGCACCTGTTCAGAAGATAAATAATTATTGATTTTGTTTTAAAGGGACACAAATATTGCAAAATCATAACTGAGTAATGATCAGGACAGAGTAATTGCTTTGATTGTCCTCTTAAACTATACACAGGGGTAATTTTTGTAGAATTTTGCTGGTGGAAGCCACTGTTTCTTTGAAGCAAGGATTTCCCAGCTATTTCACAGTGCATGTTAGACCAGTAGGACACCTTCCAGTTGTGATTTTTACATATCTTGCATGTTCCCTTGTAAGAAAAACTAAGACAGCTACAGGAGCAGTTTGTAGGAAAACAGTATGTTAAGAGAAGTCTCTAATGGTTATTTAGCAATTTAAAAGAAGGGGGGAGAATGAGCAAGCTAGTTCAATGTGGATTACTTGTAAATTTTCAATGGATTTGCCATCTTATGTATGAAATTCTTATGGTGTGGAGCTAAACAGACATTCGGCCTTTGGATTTTGTTCTGAGCTTTGATGCTAAATGCAGTAGAGGAAGAAGCTTCTCTATGTTTGTTATTTTGCCCCTCTGTATTATGAGGTAAGCATGTACTCTTGCCCACAGTGTAAAGTTCAGGGTGTTGACAGAAATGCATTTTGGGCAAAAGAAGGTTAGTTCCATAAACTCACTGTAAAGTCAGACAAGAAAAGAAAACTCTTGATTCAGAACAGGAGCCTAATTTGGGTGTTCTGAATTGTGCTTGAACAAACCTGACATGCTCAGCATTGGCTGTTGAATTCTTCCTATATCCAAATGCTTTGAGACTTGTGTGAGAACACCACTTACACACTTCTAAAGAATATATGGTTGCTTGAATTTGGTAGGTTTGGGGTTTAAATCCAAAGATTTCCAAATTGTCCTGAGCTCTTTGGAAAAGCAATACTGTAGAGTAACTAAATAGTGATTTTTTTTTTTTTTTTTTTTTGTGTACCAGGCAAAGCGATGAAAAAATGGGTTGAATCAATCACCAAGATAATCAACAGGAAGAAGCAGGCACAAGCTATTGGGCCAAGCCACAACATTACTTTTGAGAGCCCACCTCCAGCGATTGAATGGCACATAAGCAAACCAGGACACACAGAAACTTTTGACTTACTCACTTTGCATCCTATAGAAATTGCTCGGCAGCTCACTTTACTTGAGTCAGATTTTTACAGGTAACTTCCCTCAACTGAAAAACACATAGCACAAACAAAAATATTCTCCATCATGAAATTGTTTCTGTGGGCGTCTGCTGTGAAGCCCCACAATAGATCAAGGGACTTTACCAATGCTGTATATTAATTGCTTTTTTTTTTGGAAAAAAATACTGTAAAACAATATTTGTCTTATCCACTCCAAGTTAACGTGCAGTACCTGTGACTGATGCATACTGTTAAGTGCCTGGTGCTGCAGATTTCTCTTGATAGATCAACCTTTGAGAAGTATGAACATGAAATCAGTTTTCTTCATATCCTGGTTTGTGAAGCAAATTATGGATCATTTCAGATCTCACCAGCTGTCTGTAAGAAGTTGTTCAGGTGTCAAAAGCTCATGTTTTATTATGGTGCATGAGATGCAGACTTTTCATTGTTGAGATAAACAGAGGTGGTTAATAATCACATAAATTAAGAAATATTTACACACTAAAAAAAGGTGCAGAAGTACTACTTCTACATGTGGGGACCCTAACGTTGTAGAAGAGAAGTGATACCTTAAGAACTTATTTCCAAATATTAATTCCAACTTCATTGGAAGTAAAGTGATTTGGGGAAAATGCTATCTTATTTCCTGCTTTTAATTACATTTTTTGATACATGCATCTACTTTTCTAGAGCTGTGCAGCCATCTGAACTAGTTGGAAGCGTGTGGACAAAGGAAGATAAAGAAATTAATTCTCCCAACCTTCTAAAAATGATAAGGCATACAACTAACCTTACTTTGTGGTTTGAAAAGTAAGTGACTTTCCTGAATCTGCACCTACTTCATTTCTGGACATTTACAGTCCAATCAGAAGTATATTGTGAAAAATTCTGTTCTGGAAGAATTCTAGTTTTGAGTCATGTTTACATGCTACAACTGGTCGCTGAGAATTTTACTGTAATGGCCTCAGCTATTTATTCTTAGAATGTTTTCAAACATTTATTCTCTAAACATATTCAAAACTCTGTCAAGTAATTTGATAACTTTTCATATTTGTTTGTGTTACAACTTAATACTTTGTCTTGAAAAACCCACGAACGCTTTAATACAAAATCAGTTGGTTTTGTATATTTAGATGCATTGTAGAAACAGAAAACCTGGAGGAAAGAGTAATTGTAGTGAGCCGGATAATTGAGATCCTGCAAGTTTTTCAAGAGCTGAACAACTTTAATGGTGTCCTTGAGATTGTCAGTGCTATGAACTCTGCAGCAGTGTATAGACTGGATCACACATTTGAGGTACAGTGAAACGTTTTCCATTTTTGGTATGGAAGTGTGATGCAGTGCATCTTAGCTACACTAAAAGCTTGTCTTTTCAGTAAGCATGTCCTTCAAAGAAGGAGCAAACAAGGTGAACCACCCAACAAATGAATCAATCGGGGTGTAATAGAGAGGGGTTTTTTTCTTGGTGCTAAAAGCAAGAAATCAATCTTGACTTAAAGACAGAAAGAGGTAGCAAGATCCTGAGGTGGTGGGGCACTGTCCTCGTGTTCACTGACTTAAATATCAGTGGGAGACCATCACTCTCAATATTGTTGTTGGGCTGCACCTTTACCCTGTCTTTCCAAACACCCCATTTTATCGCTCTTTTTAGCAAATTCCAAGTCGCCAGAAGAAGATTTTAGAAGAAGCTTATGAGCTCAGTGAGGATCACTATAAGAAATACTTGGCAAAACTCAGATCCATTAATCCTCCTTGTGTGCCTTTCTTTGGTAAGTGTGTTTGGTTTGAATGACCTGTGTTATGCATAAACATTTGCAAAGGAGTGAATTAGGGCACTAAACAGAGTAAAAAAAGTAGTGACAAGTCAGTTGTAACAGGACAATTGGGTTTTAATTTCAGGTGCCCAGACATTAATTGCAGATATATAAAAGAAAAAAAGTGCAATTAATTGAATATATTATTTGCAGCAAAATTAAATAAATCTGCACTATCTTATTTACATATTTACTCATTTTTACTCTGAATGTGGTTTGAACTTTGTTGTGGCTATAAATGCCTTAAATGGAAGGCAACCACATCAGAAATGTCATTGCCATTGACTAGTAGTGAAAGAAGGATCCCCTTCCCCATCAAGAATTCAAAGAAATAAAGCTAGAGTTTGAATTTTCATAGTTTCTTATAATTTATGTCTTGTTTCTATTAAAAAGTCTTATTTCTATAAAAACACCTTTATCTTCAGACTTAACAGTTCTTCTTTCAAGTAGATTGCTTGGAATTTCTGACATTTAGCAAATTGTGAAGTTAAGCAGTGGTCTGACCATTAAAGACTGAGACAAAGAAGGCATTAAGTACCTCAGCCTTTTCCTCATCCTTGGTAATGATGTTCCCCCTCGCATCCAATCAAGGATGGAGATTCTAATCTTCAAATTATTTTGTCAAGATTTAGGGTCTGTCCACTAGATGCTCTCTGTTAACCCTTCTTCCACCCCCCAGAAAGGGGAAGAGAAAGGGAATAAGGGAGAGAGAGACTTGTGGATTGCTGTTGACCCCTCTCCCAAATGGGAGAGAAAGGGAATGAGAGAGACTTACAGGTTAGAAAACTAAAACAGCTTTAATGAAGACAATAATAATAAAATTAAATATATGCAAAACCAGTATCGAACCCTATCCCCTCGATTGCAAATACTGTCACCACCGAGGCTGTGGAGCAGGCACTGGGAAAGTCCCAGGCTGGGCTCTGCAGCAGGCAGGACCCAGGTTCAGGAGCTGGGTTCAGGAACACATGAATCAGGACCAAAGGCAAGAATGGATGAAGTCATCCTTGGATATTGATCATTGAAGAAGAGGAAGAAAAGGGAAGGAGAAGGGACGAGATGACACCCTTGTTGATCCCTCAGCTTTATACTGAATATGACATATATGGGCTGGAATACCTTGGTTAGTTTAGGGTCACCTGTCCTGGATGCTCCTCCCTGCAGGTGCGGCCTCTTACTTTTGCACCCTCTAATACACAAGATCTAGCAGTGACCTTGGTCTGCACACACCAATCCTTGTTAGGAACTCTAAACATCAAGCTTTGTCACTGCCAATACCAGACACTGTCTACAAAAACATGCTGTTAACTTTAGAAAGTGCAGTTAGTTAGCAGAGACTTAGCTGAAAAGTAGAATCACTGAACAGAATTGTTCAGTTCTAACTCAAACCAGGACAGATTTGATGCAGTTAAGCCACAAGTGGGAAGTGTAACAGAAAAATAAAATCTGAAAATCATTTTTTTGAGCTTAACTGAGGTCTCTAATGGAGTAGAACTGAACCAAGGCAGAACTGTTGAGAAAAAGGACAGTTAAGACAAGAGGAAATGGCCACAAGTTGCACCAAAGGAAGTTGAGCTTGGATATTAGAAAGAATTTTTTTACGGAAAGGGTTATCAGGAATAGGAATGGGTTGCCCGGAGCAGTGGTGGAGTCCCCATCCCTGGAGTACTTAAAAGTCATATAGACGTAGTGCTTAGGGATATGGTTTAGTTGAGGACTTGTCAATGTTAGATTAATGATTGGACTCAGTGATCTTAAAGGTCTTTTTCAAACTAGGCAATTCTGTGGTTCTGTGAAAGCACTTGAGTTCAGCATACTCTTGTCATGCAAAATGCTGGTAGTGTTTAGTTGTGTGAGCTTCTTAATAGAAAGATGCATAGACTTCAAGATTTTTGGTGGAAAAAAGGCATTGACTCTAACAGAGAATTTTTCTAAATAGAGTGCACAAATTAAATTATTCAAGAATTCTTTGTATTCCAGTCATATGATTTCCTCCTTGGTTTATACTATATGTTGAGAACCTTTTCTGTATCCTTCCTAGGGATCTATTTAACTAACATTTTGAAAACAGAAGAAGGCAACCCTGAATTTCTAAAGCGACATGGGAAAGAACTTATAAACTTCAGCAAGAGAAGAAAGGTAGCTGAAATAACAGGAGAGATACAGCAGTACCAGAACCAGCCATATTGTTTAAGAGTGGAATTTGACATCAGGGTAAGTGGCATTATTTCTTTGAGTGCATGCACTGAGCTGCTTTTGTAATGACTCTGTCAGCTAATAGGCCAAAAGGATAGATTGAATTCACGTAGATTCAATCAGACTGGATCAAAGACAAGGAGAAGGCCTGTCATAAAATCTCTCATTTCAATGTAAGAAAGGGCAGAAAACTCAATGCTTGCCATTTGGATTTTGGTGTTGTTTTTTTCCCCCAGCTGTTGGGGTGTTGATAGATAAATCTTCTTACTGATCAGTGTTAAACAGGAACAGAAACTACCAGATTCTCACTGTCCTTCACTCAGTTGCATTTATTTGTCCAATGAGCCCAGTTATCTTTTTCATCCTCTTATACTGCCTATATATTTCCAGGTTTACCTGATAACACTGTGTTTCCATCATATGTTGGCACTGATGCCCACATTTTTCTTTATCCTGGTATTTGTTCTCCTTGGTCTGTGGTGTTCTCTAAGCAGTCCTCTCTCTGTTTTCTTCCCCCTCCTTCCCCATGTTTTGAGCTGTATATTTTCAGAGTCATAGGACAGGTTATCCTAAGATATTCTGCAAGATTATCTTTTGTTGTTTATTTTCCTGAGGGTTTGACAGAGTGCATTGTGAAAGCAGTGTAAAGGTGGACTACATACAGCTTCTTCTGAAGGTGTTTGAGCTAATGTCTGATTTTTGCACTGTAGAAAGTATTTAGGGTAATTGCACTGTTGGTTTTTAGGCCAAGCATGGCAGCAGCAAGTGGCCCACCAAAGGGCTGGCAACAAGCAGATGTAATAACTTCAAAATCTGTTGTTATTTCTGAATCCAGCATTTTCTCTCTTTTCTGGAACAGCTGAGATCATTTGTGCAGTAAAAACAAACAGTACTAAGCTACTGAGAAGTAGCTTAGCTGACAAGTTTTCTACGTTCTTGTATTTCAGAGATTTTTTGAGAACCTGAATCCAATGGGAAACAGCATGGAGACAGAATTTACAGACTATCTATTCAACAAGTCACTAGAGATAGAACCACGAAATGTCAAGCCTCCACCAAGATTTGTTAGTATTCAATTTATTTTTTAATTTAAAAAAAAAAGCTTACATTTGTCTTTCATAGATAGCAAAAGTCATTTTAGATCTCTGACTTCGTAAATACAAAGCTACATTTAGATATCTTCTGGACTTTTAATTTTGATATTATCATTTTTTGTCATTTCAGCCCAAAAAATACAGCTATCCTCTCAAGTCCCCAGGTGTTCGTCCCTCTAATCCGAGGCCAGGTACCATGAGACATCCCACACCCCTGCAACAGGAGCCAAGAAAAATTAGTTACAGCCGTATCCCAGAGAGCGAGACTGAAGCTACAGCATCTGCACCAAACTCACCCCGAACACCTTTGACCCCTCCCCCTGCTTCTGCTACTTCAAGTACTACAGATGCCTGCAGTGTCTTTGACTCGGATCCTTCAAGTCCTTTTCATGCAAGTAGGTGCTAATAGTTAGTCTACCAAGAATGTGAGTATTAGATTTTGTGGTATTAAACAGGTGAAATTGTGTTTAGTCTTCTAAAGTGTCTATAGAAATAGTTGCTTTTGTCTCCTTCTGGCAGCAAAAGTTTTCAGTATGTTTTATTCCTTGTTTTTACTGTAAAGGGAGAAACTGAACAGAATAAGGTGCATTACATAGAAAGCATTACATGTTTTTGAAGAAACTGTCAAAATAGAAGGCAGAGTTATATCTCTAGTGCAAGTATGTGTCCTGAATGAACATTTGCTGAGATTTTGTGTTGATGGTATTTGGTGAGCATCTATTTGATGGTGAACAATGAAAATTGGCCCATCAACTGCAAGTTCAGGATATTGTTTTAGTGCTGTTGTGATACAATAACTGTATAGTGGCTTTGGTCTTGGAGATTACTTAATGGGCAGGAACTGATGGCCACAGAGATGATTGCAGCTCAAAAAAGCAGTTGGTCTGGAAGCTGCAAGTTAGAGGGTTGTTTTGCTTTCTTTTAACAACACCTTGGTTCTGCTTTTCATGAGCAATTACTTCATTATTTATGACACCTTTATTGCAGCAATAAAGAAAACATGCTGAGTGAAACAAAAGTTCATACTTACCAGGATTTTTTCCATTATGTCCACTAGGATCTGCTTCTGTGTCATCCATAAACTTTACCAAAAATTCTGATGAAGCTCATGTCCCCCCTCCAGTTCCTCCACGAAGACGACCAGAGTCTGCCCCAGCTGAATCTTCCCCATCAAAAGTTTTAAAGGAGAAAAACGGGCTTGCTTTGTCTGGGAGCAGAGGGCAGGATATCACAGGAAAGTAACTCTTAAAGATAGTACATGTGTTTTTGAAGAACTGTACAGAAGAAGCAGCTTTATATTTCAGGCCTTCACAGCTCTTCCTCACTATGTTCTGATCCCAAATGAATGAAAATTAACAGATGGGACCTAAATTTAGGGTTAGAAATGTCTCTTGTCCACTGATCCGCTATGCTCAGGCCCTTACATTGCCTGTGAGAAATCAAGGCTTCATGCAGATGTTTCCATCTGTGATAATTGTCCCAGAGTATCATTTTGGGTTGTATGAGTGGGGGTGAAGAGCTGAAGAATAGTAATGATAGAAAGTGATGCACACATGTCAGTCCTCTCAGAAGGCTCATTAGATTATTTGCCCCCAGTGCTGTGATGCTCGTTGCTTTCTTTCTGTTCCTGATTATCTGTCCTGTCTGCCTGCTTGAGCCATTGCTACATTTTCCTGTTGCATTTGTCTGGCATTCAGGATCTGATCCAGCCTTTGTTGCAGACAATGTCAGATGTCTCTTGATTTCGGCTGAGAGCTGATATGGGACTTCCAAGAATTGAGTGGATTTGAAAATCTCGCTCAAAATTACTTCAGAGCACGTCTGTCTGTGAGGAGGGCTTGTATATGGCTCTTCAGCAAGTTGTTGTTTTCAGACTACAGGTCACTATGCTGTCAGCCAGCAGGGTTTTAACACATCACATTCCTACCAAAATCTAATTGAAAACATCCTGTATGTGATAGAGTATTGGAGACCCTGTCACTGTGGTCTGCAGCTTGGGAACTGTTAATTTCAATAATTCTGACTACTTAATTTCATCTTCTGAGCGTAGTTTATTTTTTCCTGTTCAGCATCATCTGCCTCTCCCTTTTCATCATTTTCTTGGAGAAATATCTGGTGTTATTACCCACCTCAAGATGCTACTGGGGAGGTGCTGGAAGATACCCAGACCTACCCAGCAAGCAGACCTGGAACTAGCATTGAAATTTTTGCTTTGACCATTCTTTGCGTTGCTTTTGTCACTCTCTCTGCATCTTCATTCCTTCCATCCTTGGCTGTTGGCTCATGTAGTGATATACCCCTGCTCTCCCCGTGCACACACAGTCTGTCTTTTCTGTCCACATCACTGAGAAACACTTTTCAGGCACTGACATTCTTTTTGCTTCCTGACTCCCCATCTTCATTCTGCACTTGCTTGCTGTGCCTCCTTTTTAAGTGGCTAAGAGTAACCTGCAGGGCAAGAGCTTCATTTCACAGAAGTGTCCTGTTCTTTACTGGCACTCTAAAATGTTACTGAATGAAATGTTTGTGTACCTCAGATTACTTCTGCGCACCTGGACAGCCCACCAGCGATCCCTCCTAGGCAACCAACCTCTAAAGTGTATTCACCAAGGTACTCAGTGCCTGACCGGACCTGCATCTCTGACTCCCCTGAAAGCCCCCCTGTGTTACCACCACGAGAGCCTGTGCGAACTCCAGATGTTTTCTCTAGCTCACCACTACACCTCCAACCTCCACCATTGGGGAGAAAAAGTGAACTTGGTAACACCTTTTTCCCAAACAGTCCATCTCCATTTACTCCCCCTCCCCCTCAGACGCCTTCTCCACATGTAGCACGGAGGCATCTTCCATCACCACCTTTGATACCGCAAGATGTGGACCTCCATTCTGTTGCTGGACCACCTGTTCCTCCACGACAAAGCACTTCTCAACATATCCCAAAGCTTCCTCCAAAAACTTACAAAAGGGAGCACACACACCCATCGATGCATCGAGACGGACCACCCTTGCTGGAGAATGCCCACTCCTCCTGAACTATTCCTTGCGCTGGGAGTCACGTTTTCCTGGTGCTATGTCTGTTGCTGGCAATGGATGCACTGAACCTGGTGGTGCCAAGGAATTGGGATGTGTATGCCAAACACTAAAAACTCTCCAGTAGGTTGGAAATGCAATGTACAGAAATGGAATTGCAAAAACAGACATTCTAGTGGAAAAACCGGTTAACTTGCTATTCTTGTTTTAGCATGCAGGACATTGTTCTAAAGTAATTGGACAACCAATTCTACCAGAAAATAGAGTTGAGAGACTTTTGGCCAATGAGCAGAGACTGTGGTTGTGTAATGATCAATAATGTCCAGTACAGAAAGGAAAACAGTCTTGTATCCATCAGTTCTATACAGTGGCACAGTTTTTGGACTGAAAACATTATGCACTTTTTTAAAATCTCAAACAGGGAACTTTATATCCTTCTTAATTTTCCTTTGCTTTACTCCCTGCTTTAAAATACCTTCCTAAAATTATGAGGAGGACTGTGAGGAAGATCTGTGGTACCTGACCCAGCTAGAATAAGGCAAAGCACTGTATTGTGGTCCTGTTTACAAGTTGTTACAATGAATAGTAGGGGGTACCTAGGCTTCACCAAAGAGGTACTTTATTATTATTTTCTGAAATATTATGGTGCCAGTTCAAAAATAAATTTTTGCCAGGAAGCATAATGTCTAATTATTGCTTTCTTTAGATAGAGCAGATCAAAGTCTTACATCATTAAGATGACAGCGAATCTTTTTTTTTTTTAAAGCAGCACTATCATCTGAAGTAAATATACTACTGCATTTAGAAGACTGTTAATCTCAGCTAGGTTATGTCACGTTCTTTTTAAGGTTTACTGATAATCCATTTCATGGCTAGTAGCTATTCTTTTTCAGTCATGCCTTGAAAACAGTCACTTGTGAAAAGGAGCACTCACTGGTCAACTTCCATAGCTATTGTCATGTTTTACTAACAATGGATTAATCATCAGAATTGCCTTGCAGTTGCAGAAATCATGTGTATATAGTGAACATTGCATAAAAATACTTGCAGATTGTTTTTAATTTAATTGAAATAAAGATAGAGATATGTTTGGCTGACATACGTTAAATTATTCCATGGGCAAATGTGCAACTTGTTTTTTCAGTTAAACGTTGAAGGGGATAAAAGCACATGTTGTGGTACATATTTTTCCTAGTTCAGTGTATGTATCTTAATAATAAGAGTTAAAGAGAAGTTGGTTTTGGCATGTGTTGCAAAGTAATAATTTAGTAATATTTGAGAAGCTGGGTTCTTCCCAGAGTGAATTATTATAGGTTATAAAACTTCTCGCACCTGTGAATAAGACACTTGTTAGAAAAATTCAAACTCATATTAATCTTTACAGTAGCTTTCTGTGTTTAAAATAGACATGACAGAACATGTACTGGTATAAGTATCATGACATGGATTATCCATAAACCTGTGTACTGCTCTTCAACTCTAGACATACTGTGACAGTAATGTATGACAGTTATTGAAGAAAATAAGATCTATAATCTCTACTACAGTATATGAAGTGTAAAGTATCTCACCTTCAGTTAATATGGCTCATGGGTCAAAGTAAAATTCTTCACATTTTCTCCTTGGAAGAAGAACACATTTCAGCCTCTTACGAAGCTGTGTCATTAGAGACATGATGATGTTTTTTTAATGTGTTCTGCAATGCCATTGATCAGTGCCCCTCAATCTTTTAGTGTGGTCATTACATTTCAGAAAGTGTTCTGATTTCATCAACAAGCGTGTCAGTTTTCATCATAGGCAAATGTTGAAATTTCAGTTGTGTTACTTCTTTCATGTCTTTAACAATGTTGTTTTGAAACATTTTCCTGGCAAAACAAAAATTTAACATCTCTAAACCTTGACTTCAGAGGCAAATATTCTATGGGAGCTTTGAAAAAACCCCTCAAGCTACAGGAAGCATAGTTTAGGTTATCAGTTCTTTGGATAGAAATACCATGATGGGCATACCATTGGCAATGTCATCAAATTATTAGCTCATTAGCAGATTGCAATAGAATACTCCTCAAACTTAGACTGTATCTGTATCTCTTCTTCTGTATGCTCTTGTCTGTGCTATTTTGCAGCCAAGGCAGACCAGGATGAAGGAATGATCCAGTAGTTAGGTTGCTTAGCTGGAAGGAGAGACCTCACATGGGTCTTGCTAATCAACAGGTTTCTTGAATGTCAGTAGGTCTCTGTTTCCCTTTGTGAGATGAGGAATGCTGGTTTGCATCTTTGTGCTTGAGGATGAAAGCACTTTACTGGTGAGGCACTTGGACAACATGTGGTAAGGGTCACCATGCAAGAACCTAACTTCAACGTGCTTTGGAGCCCAGCAGAATGGGTCAGTCATACAATGCACAAATCATGATGTTGACTCAGCTGCAAAGAGGAAAGACAGGATGAGAATCAAAACTGTTGTATTTAGAGTAGGAGTTTTGAGTACAACTTCTAAGCTACTGGTTTGTCTAATGACAGCTTTATCTGCATTAATAATTATTTAATCTGGAATTACTTCTTATTTGGACCATGTTTGCATTAGTGACAATACTTTTCACATAGAAAATGAAATAATTTTAATGATGCTGTCTATCTCCTTGGTGATATAACCCTGGATGGTCTGGTGTGGCCTAGGATGATGCTGTGGCCTGGACAATGAATCATGCTTGTGTGGAGGCTAGGTGAGTTGCTCTATAACTCTACAGTGCTGATGTATGGCTAAAAGTCAGCCTAAACCTCTGCAAACTGTGCAGGCAAGGTAAGAGAGGCGAGCAGAACTTGATAGGTGCAATACTTAACAATTTGTGATGTTTCATGTCAAGGTTTCTACTTTATATGTAGTGTGGTACAATACTGGAGCACAACGTGTGTGTTTTCAGTTTCTTCCAGAGTGTCATGGTTGTGTGTTGGCTCAGAAAAGCCCTCTGGGAATTTGGAAGTGCTGGGATTCCAAGTGCAAGTTCCTGTACCTGGATTGGGGCAACTCTCATTATCAGTACAGGCTGGGGGATAAAGGGATTGAGAGCAGCCCTGTGGAAGAGGATTTGGAGGTTACAGGTCAGTAAAAAGCTGGACATGAGCCAGCAGTGTGCACTCACAGCCCAGGAGGCAAGTGTATCCTGGACTGCATCCAAAGAAGCATGGCCAGCAGGTCAAGAGAGGTGGTTCTGCCCCTCTACCCTGGTGAGGCTCTACCTGGAGTACTCTGTCCAGCTCTGGAGTCCTCAGTAGAGGAAAGATAGGCACCTGTTGGAGTGGATCCAGAGGAGAGCCATGAAAATGCTAAGAGGGATGGAATACCTCTCCTATGAGAGGCTGAGAGAGTTTGGGTTGTTTAGCTTGGAGAAGGCTCCAGGGAGTTCTTGTTTTGGCCCTTCAATGCTTAAATGGGGATTATAATAAAGATAGGAGCAAACATTTTAGTAGGGCCTGTAGCGATAAGACAAAAGATAATTTTCTTTTAACTGAAAGAGAGTAGATTAAGAATAGATACAAGGAATATATATTTTTAGAGTGAGGGTGAAACACTTGGACAGGTTGCCCAGAGAGGGGGTAGTTGCCCCATCCCTGGAAACATTCAAGGTCAGGTTGGATGTGACTCTGAGCAAGCTGATGTCCCTGCTCATTGCAGGGGAGATTGGACTCGATTGCCTTTAAAGATTCCTTCCAACTCAAAGTATTTTATGATTTTGCAAGTGCTGTACATTTACTTCTGTAACTGTCTGCTAACACAGAACATTATCCTGCTTCAGGATGGATACTGTGGAAACATTTGAGTGCTCCATCTTCAAGAAGCCATCTCCAGTGTGTGCTAACCTATTTCTCTAATATGCCCCTCTCTTAAATCAGGGAGGGAGAGATCTGTCCCAGTAGAATATGTTTATGCTAATACACTGGATTTAGATCCTTCAGGATTTAGATTGGCATCATGGGTTGTTTAATTATTTTTCTTGTGCATGTCTTAAATTAGACTTTCTGTTGAATTGAGTCTGATGCCCAATTCATGATGTTGCTGGAGGTACCACTATTGAAGGTAGTAGGTTATTATGCTTCTGGGAGAAGGTTTTGTTACATACAAAGATTTCTCTTCAGCTTGAAGAGCTGCTGGGACAAACTTGAATTGCAGCAGTGTGGCAACACCAGTGCATTATAATAAGCATCTGTTCCCTTCTTTGTGGCTATTATTTCAACCTAATGTGGGATTTTATAGAGGCAGCTTCTACTACTGGTATTTCTAGCATTGCTGCAATTTAAGATCAAGTAGAAAGAGCACCTCATTCATGAATGTTTGTCTTACAAATTATTTGAAAGTTAAAGAAATGTTTCTTCATATTTTGCTGCTGTGAGCAGTGCAATTAGCTGCAGGATGTAAAAGTCCCTCCTTGACTTTCTTCGTACCTTTTTTAGCCAGTAAGGAGGGACTTCTTCAAAAAGACTGTTTCAAGATTTTATTAAAAAGTTTGCAAATTCTTATGGGTTGTCTCAACCCTTTAATTGTTGAATTGTCATTTCAAAACCTAGATGATACATGAGCTGAAGCTTTTTTGGCTTTTATTCGTTAAAGAGAGAAACCTGTGGCCCAAGAGCTTTTAACTTACTTTGTAAATTTCCTATTTAAAAAAAAAATCAAACACCCTTAAGTGCATTTTTCTGTCAACTGTGAGCAAATTTCCCTTTTGCCTTTGGTGGAAAAATTGTGTGTTAAGTAGCTAACTGCTGCAGCATTATAGGGCAAAGTAAAGAGTAAGTTGCTTTTTTTTTTTTTTTACTTTCTAGCCAACAAATGTGAAATTTATTGAAAAACAGGTACCGAGTGGCTGAAAAGTTGAAAGGGAAGCATAAAATAAAACATATGCCAGATGCATGACCATATTAGTAGTTGCTAAATATAACTTTTATCAAAGAACATCTGTAATATCTTTAAAAGGAAGAGTAGTCGAAGGTATATGATCAGGGGTGCATATTGCTGGAATTGCTTGGGACCAATNACCCTGCCAATTCTGTGATTCTATGATGACTTGCCAAAATGAGTAAATGTCAAAAGTTATGTCAGTCCAGTTANATTTCTTAGAATCTACTTCAGATTTTTTTTTTTTTTTGCTTGTGAAAGTAACAAATTTTAGATTCCAATAAGTTTGTTCTAGGATGTGTGTACATTTGCTTTTGTTTAATGTNCCAGAGGAAGACAAGTGGTAAACTTTGGCTGGCACAGCTGATGACCTGTGCATGTAACTAAATGTAGGTGGTCTTTGTATGCTGTGTCTGCAGTGGTACTCAGATTGCATTTAAGTGAAAATTTAATAGTGGCTGTTACCTTTTGACATTAAAAGATATGTTCTAAAAAATAATAATAATTTTTTAAAGCTTTACTTATCCCAGAGGTGTGCACTTTTGAATAGGTAAGATACACTGAAAGTCCTTGTAGTCTGAGACTGGCCTCCTTAAGCTTAAATACTGTGTATTTTATATTAAGGACAATCACGAGTCTGCTACAGATGTAGGTTTTGCTTAGGATAGTAAAATACTAAAAGAAGCTTGTGAGCAGAGGAACTGTATGGAGTAGAAGACAAGTAAGCAAGGTTTACCTACAGTAGGGGAAATAAAATAGCATCTTTTAACCACTTTGTTCTCTGCCACAGGATTATTCATTGTGGGTGTTAATCCAGCTTTGTGGCTTTCTGTTACAACTTACTGTGTCAAAGGATCTGCAGTACATGGGTAAATACTGTGTCTAGAATTTTACTGTATGAATTTTTTAGGTAGGTAATTTCCTTTAAGAGATGACATATCGTCTCCTCGTTGAATCAGATCCCATTAAATAAAGGGACATTATGTTTAATGTCTTGTATCTGACAGGCAAAACATCTGCTTTCGAAGAACAGAGTGAAAAAATTCAAACCACTTACAAGTAGAAACTGCTTAATATTCCCAGTAGCCTCCTTCATCTGATCCACCTCAAAACCAAACAATGGCCAAAGACAGGACCTTGTGTGCCCCAGCTCCTCTCCTGTTTATACATGAGCAAGGGGCCTTCACAGGTTTGTGCAGAGTTTGGAAAAAGCAACTCAATTCCTTGGAAGCTGTTGAAGTGTTTTTTGCCCTCAGGGAGGAATATTTGTACTTGTACATGACTTGTACTGAGGTGCTCTTAAGAACTTGTAGAGGAAGCCAGGATACATTGCAGCTCAGGGGAAAAAAATGTAGGAGAGAGTGCCTAAAGTACATAAACATGAAGTGTGTTATACTGGCTTAGAGGAATTAAAGTCAAAGTTTCCCATAACCTGAGGAAGTTCTAGGGTGGCTGACCTAAGCATGGAGTGTAGCCATGGAGAGATGCTCTAGAAGAGAGAGCCATGATGCGAGCATGTTGTGATGGGGACTGTCTCAGGTGCTGGCAGTTCCTCAGCAGCTAGCTGATAGGTATGTTCTGCATCCATATGATTGACAGGGATTTGTGGAGGAAATGCCCCAGTGGATTTGCACAGGAGTAAAACTGCTTTGGGGATGTTGATGCAAAACTCTGCTGTCATACTCTGATCTCTGAGACCACTAACCTCAAGTGACACAACACTACAGGAGGCTAAAGAGCAGTAGGAGGAATGCTGCACAGGCTTGCAGGTGGCACATGGCATGGGAAGGTGTGAGCACCATGGACTGAGTTGTCCCTGTTTGTGGTGTCATTGGTTTTGACCTGCTGAGAATATGGCAAAGTTAAGACAGTGTTGGTAGTCAGAACTGGAATTAAATTTTTTTTAAAACCTTGTTATGTTTATGATATACAGGAAGTTGGATAGTTGAAATTGCAGTGGTGTGTGTATCATTAGAGGAGGCTCATGGGATTTTTTTGTGAAAGCTTGAGTGTCTGTAACAGAAGCAGCAGCAGGAATAAAGGAGATGGAGGAAGGAGCTGAAGAAATTCCACAGTGAGCTGCACCAATGAAAGGATCTTAATCTGAAGCCTAGAGAGCAAGTCAGCTGAGTGCTGGGTAAGTCTTGGAACCAGGTGTATGGAAACAGTCTTCTCACATGACTGCAGGGGAAGAGGACCTTTCAAAGTAAAGTTGCCTCAGAAAGGGACCCGAGAAACATATGTTTTCTCTTTTAATGTACACAACCTTATGGTTGATTGAATGCAAAAGAGAAAACAGTGTTATTTAAAATAAGCAACATTTATTTGGCATAGGAAGAAAGGTGAAGTTGGATTGAATCCTGCAAGAGGTTGTGTGTTTCTATATGGTGCTGAGCATCATACGTTCATTTTATTTACATTCGCAGATTCTGAGCAGGTACAAAGACATCTCAATGATAGGTATAGGCCTGGAAGTAAGAACTCAATACAGGATCAATACAGAAAGAAATAACCATCAGTGCTGACCACGCCTTAAATCACTAAAGCCGAAGCCAAAATCCACGTGCATTTTACAAGCAAGGGCCTGCCACTTTGAAATGATTTCCTCACCAAGCAGGTAGGTTTTCCTCTTTGTCCTGTTTCTGTCCTGGCATATGCCTGGCAAGTGGGAGGAACAAGTTTGTTCTATAAAGCATAGAAGTATTGTTATATATGAGACCAAAGACACAAGCATCAGAGTCCTTGACTGCATCAGTGCACTACAGTGGAAACCCATCCATATTGATAGAACTCTTGTTTCCGTGGACAAACAAAGGTCTGTCTATGGCTGATTTATTTGCAGAACAAACAGGCTTTGCTGATGCTTCAGTTACAAGTATCTGGCTACTCTTAACTATTTCTGTCCTGGCCCTGCACTGTCTGACTGAAAGCTGTGAAGTCCTAGGCATTGTCTTTGTGATGCAGTGGCTGATCATTGTGGAGTAGTCTTGACTAGGAAGGGCCAGGGAATTTGTAATTTAATAAGGATGTGAGGAAGAGGGTAAGAGATGGAAGGTATTTTTGTCATTAAAAACCTTAAATTAAGAAAAATCTTCCCCAGAATAGTTTCCAAAAGCTAGGGGCAGAGAGGGTGGGAATTATACTTTTTTCCTCTTTGTACAGAAAAGAAGTGGATTTTTGAGAACTGTTTTGGGTCCAGTAAAATCTATGGGGCAGGCATCAGGTAAAACGTTTTAATCTCTGGAGTTTTGCTTGGTCACTTTATTGAAATATTGGGAAAACTTTGGCTGAGATAAAGGATGGATTTTGTCTGTCTTAAGTAAATAACCCTTTTCCAGCACACCTCTTTGCCTTCACCAAAG
Organism: Brachypteracias leptosomus; assembly: GCA_013401335.1. Lineage (NCBI taxonomy): Eukaryota > Metazoa > Chordata > Aves > Coraciiformes > Brachypteraciidae > Brachypteracias > Brachypteracias leptosomus. The sequence goes on along the minus strand of VYZX01033112.1, from coordinate 667,439 downwards.
GAAGAAAAACAGGTTGGTGGATGCAGATCCGTTGATATTATGGGAGAGCTGTAGACTCTGCATCTGCAGTGGGTGTCAGCCACTGCCTCCAAGGACATGTGCTCTGGGACCTCCCCATCCTGTTGCTGCTGCCAGGAGAGCCATGCAGCATGATGGGTGCTCTTCTCTTGGCATCAGTCACCCTTGTGCTGATTTTGGAGTCCCAATCCCCCTAATCTCACAGCCTTGCACATTTCCCTCAAGACATTGCTGTTGGTCCCAGACAGTTCGCAACCTCTTCAGGTGAAGCAGTTCTTCATGACGCATCGGTGTCCCAACCCTGCCAAAATAAGGTGATAAAACCACATTTCCTCTTGAAACTGCCCTCGGTTTCAGCTAACACCACAGCCTTGTTTCATGGTGCTCTTGGGTTTGTCATAGATACCACACCAGAGGTCTGTGTTTCTCGCTGTGCTTTCTTTTCAACGAAAACTATAGTCTTCTACAGAGAACAGTGTTACTGAGGGTTTGTCGTGTCAGGATTCCAGGAGGGTGGCATGTGTGTGGCCTTTTTGCTGGAGGAAGAGTATCCTTGCACAAGAAGGAGGGCTTCTGACTTTGAACATGAAGCACTGCTGGCTTTCCTGCCCTAGTGCCTCAATTTTAGCTAGAAGAACTGCTCCAGAGCAGGGTGCTGCAGATGAATCTGGCTTGTAAGGTGATGTCAGGCCAAAGAGAGTTAGCAAAGAGTATTTCAGGTGTATTACAGACCAGAAGCCAGGACACTGGTTGACTCTGTCAGTGTCTGCATAGATCCACGGTGGGGATAGGATGGAGAAGAGTCTTAAGTCTCTTGTGGCAGGCCCTGGGCTCAGCCTGCATCACCTGCCTGTAGACATAGGCAATTCCAACAGCAGGAGCAGAGATCCATACAGCAGGAGGCAACTCAACAAACAGCATGCCACATAAAAGGTGAAGGAGGATTTGGGGGAGTGGTGGAAGTCCAAAAGAAAGGATGCTGATGATTAAGCAGTACAAGATCAAGGTGCTTCAGCTGATGCTTATTAGACCTTTTCAAACCAGCAGGGTAATGTGATCTGGCCTCCTGGAAGACATCTTTGATAGTGGGGTCGTTGGGTTTTTTTAATGGAGGAAAGAGGGGAATTTTGGACTTCTGGCCAGGTAAGGTAACCACTGCAAAGGTAACCACTCTGTTGTAAGTGAGCTGAAATTAGACCTGGCTTGAATTTGGTAGAGCAGAGGTGTATGGCAAATCAGGCAGCATTGGGGGGTGAGGAGGAGGAGAAGACAGAGGGATTTGGCCAAAGCTTTCCAAAACTCCCAGAAAACTTAAGTTAGGCAGGGGTGCAAGCTAGCAAGCACACAACGTGTGCTTATTTGACCTGCTGGCTGAGCTTCACTTCAAACCAGAGCCTGGCCCTGCCCTGTGCTAGGAAGAGCAGGATGCATTTGTAAGGCAGTTGTGACAATCTCCTCTCCCCCACCCCTCCACCTACTGTGTAGTCAGGGAGGATCCTGGGGGCCTTGCTGTCTGTCTCCACCCTCAGGGACCTGGGGAAGCACTGTTGCACTTAGGCTGTGGCCTGCCTTTCTTGGGCCTGCTTATTTCTTTTTGAAGAGCTTGCGGAAGGAGCTCCGGAAACCCCCCTTGGGCTCGTGCCGTGGGTTGTGGTCGCTGAAGGATGTTTGCTCATTGTCATCCTTCTGGCAGAACCTGGTGTTGTCTTCTGCATGGAGCTCCTAAAAGGGAAAAGACAATTTAACCAGCATTTGCAACCTCATATCCTTGTCCCCTTCTCTCTCTCTCTCTCTTTCTCTCTGTCTCTCTTTCTGTGTTCTGGGAAGGACCTGGTGGGTGAGGAGGTGCGGGCAAGGCTGGGAGACAACAGGTCACTTGGGCCTTAGCAGCACTGGTACCTTTGCAGAGAGCTTGTGGCTGGCTCTGAGGCAGAGGAGTGGAATGATGAGCGTTGTTAAAAGGAACTGGAGCCATCCTTGCTAAGCTTTTTGTTTAGGGTGAGCCTGCTAGCCCCTTTTGCCAACAAGGGAGCAAGCCAGCATGGGCAGTTGAAGGAACTTCCTACCCTCTCCTTGCTCATGAGCTCTGTTTACCCTAGGGCAGAGAGGCTTCAGGCTTTGTGAGCTAATACGGTGTAAGGCTTTTCCGTTGGCTCTGCTGCTGCCTGGTTTTATATTGTGAGGCTGAAGGCTTCATTAGCACACACCTTGTTGTAAATGTGGTACTAAAAGATCTCTCTCCCTTTCAGGAGAGTGCCCAGTTGCTCTCAGCAAGGCTCTGGACAAGTCCCTTTTCTCCAGTTCTGCCCACCACTGCCATGGTCTCCTTTTCTCTGTGAGGGAGAATGGGTCTATGTGTCTTGCAGTTCTGAACTAGTTCCACATCTGCACCCTGCTCTGGGCCATAGCTTTGTGCAGGTGAGTGCCAAAGAGCTCACAGGCTCTTCTTTTGAGGAGGGGGATGGGAAGGGCTGTGTCCCCATGGCTCTTCTCCCACTGCCTCATCTCTCTTTACCCTTTACTCAGCTGTCCACCACCTCTTTCACTCACTGGGCTTTTTTCTCTCTTTTCTTTTGAGGTTTCCTTGCTGCCTTTTCAGTCAGGCTGTTGGTATCTTTCTTGCATCATTATCTTGCCTCATTTTAACAGGAGGGTGTTTCTCCAGGCAGCACTGAGAGAACTAAGCACCTCACAGCACTCTTGGTTCTTCCATGTGAAGTGTGAAGGGCATCTTCCCCCCTGACTGTGACAGCTCAAAGCTGGCTCTGAACAGGCATTGCAGCCTACAGAAACATGTGTTCCTGCAAGACCTAGGGCTAGTGTGCTGCCTGCCATGCCAGTGGTTGCCTGAAAGACATGGTCGTTGGGCTCTTGTCTGTTTTCACACAGACTTTAGCATGGGATCCATGCAACAGACAGGTGAAGCAAAACCCACAGACCAGATCCTTGCTGGTGTAAATGGGCAGAGTTTGGGGAAGTCATGCTGGTTTACACCAGCTGAGGATCCATTGGTTTTCTTAACCCAGTACTCCTCACAGCAGGGGGAAGGGCACCTTTTGAACTGTGTGCCACCCTATACTATTAATTTTGAACAGCTTTGTATATACTTAGTGACCCTGATCAAGTACAACATTTACTTGTGGGGGAAGCTCAATGACAACTAGAGACACATGAGAGACCAGCTTGTCTCAAAGGTGTTTTAGCAGTCACTTAGCCAGCTGTGTGAGTCAAGCCCATGCTTGTCCCCAGAGAAGATGTGCATGAAAAGGAGCTGTCTTGTCCCTCCATTGGGCACATACATGCAGATTAGGACTTTGAAGGTGTGGACTTGGATGCTGTTTTGGCATGTTCTGCCCTAACTGTATCTCAGATCTTTCTCCTGCTGCTGCCACTGCTTCTGCACCACCATGTGCCTTTTTTTTTTTTTTTTCCTCCTCCTATTTAATCCTCCTTACTTCCAAAAAGCTCTGTTTTTCACCCGATCCTCTCTGAGGGGGGAAGTAGCTCCTTTGGGAGCTTCGAGATGAGGCTGAGATCATGTGAGGCTGGACATTCCTCTCCTGCTTCTGCTGCAGGCGGCTCCCGCTGCTGCTTCGTGTGCTGTAGAGTCTGGTGCTCACGCCCTCGGCGCTCCTCGGCAGCTCCTTCAGAGACCTGCTCAACTGCTTGCCTTTGCTGTGGAACATCTCACGCTTGTAAGTACTGCTGCTCACAGGAGTACAGCTCTTAGGCAGGGGCTGTAAGGCATGATCTGTCCTCTCTGGTTCTGATGTGAAGTTAACAGGCCTAAGGAAGCAAATGTCTAAGCTGGACTCGGAAGAGGCTGGGGAGCAATTCTCAAATAGAGCGAGATTTTGAAAGGCATCATCTTCGTAGGGGCCTGGCAGAGTGAAAACCTCCCCAGGGTAGTCAAACTCTTCATAGCTTGGCGCAAAGTTCCTCGCATCTTGCAGCAGCTCCACAGAGGTCCTGATGGCTCTCTCGGTGTTTCCCACTGCATCAGCTGGTGGTGCTTCATACTCCATTTCAGGGATGGATTGTAAGGGGGTTGTCAGAGCCTTGAGTTCCTGCTCCGTGAGCTGAGAGGATGCAAGGATGTTCTCTGGCCTCTCATGTTTTCTACTTTCCATTTCCCAGTCAGGGGGCTTTACAGCCTGGATGTTCTCTATCATGGTTGGCTGGGGCTTCTTCATCTGGGGCATCAGATGCCTTAAAAATAAGAAACGAAACAAACAGAAGGAAGTGGAATACTAAAGGATTGACCAAGAGACAGCATGACAAGCCCCCTTTCTCCCTTGCTTCCCCATCCCCATTCTCTTGCTTTTAAGGCCAAAAGATATTTTTATATTGGAGAATAGTAACAGAGCTGCCACTTACAGAAATTGCCAGGCTGGGTTAGCAGGAACTGCTTATCCAGGAGCTTTGGCTGACTTTTTTACTCTACACTATGAAATGAATAGAAACAAATGAGGAGCCAACTACTCCTCCTCTCTCCTGTTCATCTGCATTTTGGATTTTTACTTTCCTTCTTTTTCTGTAATGTAGGGGATGTGTCTTTCTTTCCTGTGGTCTGATTGTCTTTTCAGGTGCACAAGATTCCTCTCTTGGGTAGGGTGACTGTCCCCAGAAGTGTGTCAGGAGTAATTGAAGGGCTCCTACACTCCATGTATTCCAGGTAAGTCAGAGTACTGTATTGGATGAGGTATTACATGTAGGGTGTGCACCTCCATGGCCCTTCAGGAACACTAATTAGTCCCCACTGCCATCTTGTGGGGACATAATTAATGGAGTGGGGGAACAGAAACCTTGTGATGTTGAAGATGTGCAGAGCTCTGCATCTGGGGGAAGATAACCCCATGCATCAGATCAAGCTGGGAGATTTGAGTTGAGCAGCAGCCCTGGTGTGAACTTGGCAGTTATAGCTAATGTCAGAGTAAAGATGAGCTGACCAGATGCTCTCATGGCAGATAAGACAAACCCTGATCTGAGCTCTGTAAGGAGCTCCATGGCCAGCTGAGCCTGGGGAGTTATTTCCCCCTTCTGTTAAGTGCTGATAAGACCCCACCTGGACCACTGTTGGTCCTTAGTTCAGGATGAATGTGGGGAAACTGGGGAGGTGCTAGCTGAGGCTACCAAGATGGGGGACCTGGAGCATCATATTTGTGAGGGGAGGGAGATTGGCTTGGGTAGTCCGGTGAGAAGGAGGCTAGGGATTGATCTAATGACACTACCACTTGAGGGGGACTCAGAATGATTAAGCCAAACTCTCCTTGTTAGTGTCCCATTATGTAAAGAAGCACAACAGCCACACACTGCTGATATAAGAAAAAAGGCAAGTCTAGTGTGCTTCTCTGATTGTCATCTCAGTTGATACTTATCAGTAGGGCAGAAATAGCCAAAGATTGTCAGGTACTACCAGTAGTCCTGTCTTTTTCTTGAATTAGCCTTGTTTCTTTTTGAACCCTTTCGTATTTGAATCTTGTGACAGTGAGTCCCATCATTCAATGACATGCTGCGTGGTAAAGTACTTTTTTTGCTAGCCTGAGACCTTGGTCAGGTTTCCTAGCTCTTGTAATGTTGACAGTGAATAATGCAGAGTTACTGTGCTCACTGCTGCCAGGCCTACACAAATCCATGTCCTTCCTGATACACTGTTAAGACAGCTAGCAGGAGCATTGACAGCCTTAGGTAGAGCTCAGAGATGTTTTTTGCTGGTAAGCCACGTGGTAGCAGATGGCAGGAAGGAGCCAGCCCTTCATCTCTCTATGCATACCCAGAGAGCAGTCTTGGAGATACAGTCCTTAACTGCCTAGTGTCACTGCCATAGTATGGGTGAGGAGAGAGTTTTGAGCCTACTTTGAAAGCCTTCTACTAGTTCAATAGGCTTACGGAGTGGTTGTGCCAGAGGAAGGTGCTGGTGGGAACGACTGTATTGTCTCTTCGGAGTGGATCCCGCTGTCCCGGATGGATGTCGCACTGGGTGTTGGAGAGACCTCTTGGCTTGTGCACTGGGAGGTGAGACCTTTGTACAGCTTCACCAGGGATGACCTGAGGGAGGAGAAATCCATCGTCGTGCTAAGAAATAAGGCAAGGAATGAGCACGAGCATGTAGAATCACAGAAAATAGGGCTGGGAAGGACCTTAATATTCCCATTTACTTCTTCCCACCCCAAGGAAGGACCTGTGCCACCTATTCTGTCCCAGTCAGCAGGGCATTTTGCTTTCTGCCTTGTTCTTAGTGCCTCTCCTGATAGCAGTCCCTCCCCAGCAGTCTGCTCTAGCCCTTTATCACCCTCCATATTTGGAAGCTTCCTCTGAAGTTTGATCTTGTCCAGCTCCCTCAGTGAATCATCACAAGGAGCAAAGGCAACCAGATTTTTATTTTAGTAAAAGGTCTTGATTTCAAGGAACTCTTCTGAACCACAGAGCCACAAGTGAAGAATCTACATTCAGGGTCATTTCCATCACAGTTCATCTCAAACAGGTTATGGGAGACTTGTTTCTCTCACCCTACTCTCACAGTACAATCAGATAATCCTGTTCTTTCTCAGGCTATGAGGGCTTTGGGCAAGCCTTGGCATTCATCAGGACCACAAGCTTCCAAAGCAGCTAAGTTTCCATGTACTCCCACTAGGGAGTGACTTTGCCGTCAGTTTAAGGAATCAAATGTTCCCATGGAACACACAGCTTCTGTGTTTAGAAGGATTAAACTGATTTTCTTTTCACTCTCAGAGTTAGACAGAAGGGCTTACTCCAAATCTGACCTCAGTTTTGAGGACAAATGCCAATAGTGGGCCTTTCCCAGCATTCATATGCAAAGAGCTTTGTTTTATCCCAACAGAGCAATGTGCCTGTAGATCTTGGCTGGGCCTAAACTCCTTGATTCCAGGCTTTCCCCATACCTCCCTTTCCCTGGTGATAGAGAATGAGCTGATGTTGTGCTTACTTTTTCAGCTTTTTCCTCTTCTGTATAAGCAGGTCTTCATTGCATTGAAAGAGGAGGCTATAGTGGGAGATGAAAACCCGGAGGCGCTGCACACACACCAGCAGCAGGTAATAGTCAGGATGCTCTTGCTCCGTGAACTTCAGGACATTCTAGGGCACAGAGGAGAGCAAGCTGTTTGAAGGGTGCTCTAACCCTTTCTGGGCAGAAGGTGCTCTTGGGACCATGGATTAGTGCACTGGAATGCCCATGGCACAGCCCTGTGAGAGCTCTTCTAGGCAGCACCAGTTTCTGAGGGACTACTTAGAAACCCTCCTACTGCTCCAGTGCAAATATACAAGTAACCACTGTAAATGTAATCATGGGATGTGTGGGTAATGCACTGGTTGAGTTTAGCACTGGATAAATAAACTGATCTCTAGTTTTTATAGGGCTCACTTTCTGTGTCATTTGCCTTGTCTAAAATGTTTTAGTACGATTCTGATAACCCTCCTGTCAACTAGAACTCTTTTTATCAGCAAGCTTCTGTGTAGGAAAGGTGGTTGGGCCCTAGGAGCCTCTAGCTCTCTCAGTCTCTCAGCTAACAGGCATGTGAACCACTCTGGCAAAGAGGTCAGCTCTGTTATCAGAGCTGACAACAGATGTGCCCCACCTGTGGCCTTCTACTCTCCTAAAGCAGCAGGCAGCAAGCAGGGCTTTCGGCTTCCCAGAGGGCAAAAGTTGGTTCTGTCAGGCCAAATGGAGAAACTGGCAAGCTTCAGGTACAAATGATTAAAATTAAGCCATTCTCAGCTGGCTTTCCCTTTCAGAGTTTTAATTCAGAGAGCCCACTGGGTTAGCCAGAAGCCCTGTAGCTGTACAGGCTTGAATACCAGCTCTCTTGAGTTAAAAGTCCCATGTTGTGATAAGAGTTCAATAAGACATTTTCTATCCCAGGGCCCTACCTGTAGATGAATAAGGTATTCAGGGATTCGCTGGACTATATGGAAGAACAGAATGTAGAGATCAGACTTGATTTCTTCTTCTACCTGAAACAGAGGAAACAACTTCAGAGTCTCTCTAACCCATAAAACATGTCTGCTTCCTAATGGTGATGGCATTTAATGAGTAGTTATGCTGTGAGTAGTTACAGCAGTTCGCAGGAGCACATCAGTCAAGTGGCAGTTGTGTGTGACAATACACCAGTCTTCATCTTGCTTCTGGAAGAGATATTTGCAGCTCCTTCCACCAGCAATACTGGTCCCAGAGAAGAAAATTCCTTAGATTGAAAAGTATCTATACAGGACATTCAGCCTTGGTAAGTAGAGGTGTATGTTTCAAATGTTTCATTGAAACCCCAGGTAGATGCTGTTGTTCAGAATGAAATTCTTAGTTTGGGCCCAAATGAATGGAACAAAATGAGATTGACTTCTAAATCTTGGAAGTGAGCTAGTGTGGCTTAGTTATTGTACTTTAAAACTAACTTTATGTTTAACTTTTCCTAGTTTAAACCAAGAAATCAATGGTGTGAGACCAAATACCTGAAACTGAACAGTAGAGACTTTCTCAAGCACTTACAGCCTCACTCTTGGTCTCATGAGTTCTCCATTTTCAAGGAGACACCGTTTGCCTGGGACATCTGGAGAGTGTGTGCATAGGCAAGCTTTCTGGGGGGTTTGATCTGAGACATTTCACGTCACAGCAGAAATACAGCTTTGGTTACACACAGTGATGAACATATTAAAGCTGCCTTTTGTAGGTGCATGTCAGCCATGGCAAGGTTTGGGGAACCAGCATTTGGTAACATAAGGGGATTGGCAGAAGAGTCCTGTTGTGGGCAGACACAACAGAAAGAGATCCAGGTTTGCACTTTGCCATTGTGTCTGTGAAGCAGGCAGGAGGTTTACCTCCTTCAGGATCACCACGTGGATCAGAGAGATGCATTCTGGTAGGTCCCTCAGGTAAGCAACGTAGCAGTCCAGAAAATTATTCTTACAAAAGGAAAAAAGGAAAAGAAAAAAGAAGAGAAGATATTTAAGAGAGGTTTCTGGTCATAGAGCCAGCCAGAATGAGAAACTGTTGCTTCCCCACCATCACTCCTGGGAGCTCATCAGTGGAGCAGAGCTGCTACTTGTGTGAATAGTTGGGACTTCTCAAGAAAGTCTTTTTAATAAAATGTGTTCAGCTGTTGAGCACAGTGTATAAAGTTTTGTAGCAGATAGGAGGGTTAGAGAGGCTGGGGGGGAAGAACCTTTTCTTAAAGACTCTTCAAATGTATAAAGTATGAGTTTTTACACATCCTTCCTGGAGAGGTCCCACTTGCCACCAGGGGCTGGGTAGACCTTCAACCTGAGAAGGAGGTGCTGTTTTACTTAGGGCTACAAGCCATATAGGGCAAGGCTCACCTGTGGACAATCAGCACAACAATCAGCAGAAGAGTTTGGAGGGGTCTGTAACATACCTCATCATTTGTTAACTTCAGGAAGATGTCTCCTAGGATCCCCTGTCGTGGCCAACTGAGGACTCGCTCCTGTAGAGCATGAAGTAAATCCACGTGCTGCTGGACCAGGTACCGCAAAGAGTTTGGGAAGAAACTGAAGGGGGACAATATCAGAATGGTTAAACAGAGCAGAAGCTCAGCCCTAAGCATGTACTGCTGAAGTGTGCATTCATGGGTGGTCAGCACAGGCTTGCTTTAAACACAGGTACTTTATTTACTACTTTTATTTGAGTCCTTACTGCATCAGGAAGCCCCATTATGGCTGCTGTGTACATGCAGGTACCCTCTTCAGTAGGCTATTAGTACAGTGTTTTGAGGGCCTTTGCAGTCCCACTGGTCTTGTATTTGTGTGAAAATGTGTGTATGCCTGTATATATCAATACCTCATGGATGTCAGTCACTAGCCAGGGGCTTATGCCCACAGCAGCTTCTAGAGTGGGAGCTGTGGACTGAGAGAAGCAGGCAGTGAATGCACAAAGCTTTGATCCCACCCAGGTGGGAGGCATGTGAAAGAATAATAGAAGACTGGGTTCAGGAGATTGAAATGAAGTAGTAGTGAAATACTAGTAGGGATACAACGTGGACAAGATACAAGGACAGGCAGGAAAGTCTGCAAAAAAACTTTCAGTGCCTCCAGTTTTCACTAGAAATAAGCTCTTAAGTGTTCAAAGATCTCTGTGTGGATAGAAGAAAAGTGGGAGAGAGGATGATGCAGAAAGAATATTGACTGAAGAAAACTCCCCAGAAGAGAGAGCACATTATATCAAATACCTTCTCTCTTTGGTGCTCCTTTTCACATCTGGTCCTTGCAACGTGGCCTTGATCTTCAGGATAAGGGAAAGGTTGATGACATATTTTCTTTCTGACTCCAGCAGCTCCAAAGCGATGTTCTGCCTTTTGGCTTCCAGAAAATAATGGTTAAGTTTAAAAATAAGGAAATTCTGACCTCAAGGGCAGCCTTATCTTAGACTGATGATCTGACATTAAATCATGAAAGGAGAAACTGTTGAAAAGTGACACCAATGTCTTACTTTGTGTATCTACTTTCCCCAAAATCTGAAATTCTAGCCAGATGCTACAGCATGTCCCTGACATGACTGGAGCCACAGTTTGCTAAGAAAGCTCCAACGCAAATGTGTTTTCCCCTATGAATATCTTTTGGTTTTTTTCTTTCCCTTAGACTAACAAAACAAGCAACTAAAGGCAAAAAAAGGGATTCACATCCAGTTTTCTGCAGAACGAGAAGCTGCTTTTTCACCCGCTTAAACAACTACAGTCACAATCCCATCAATACTCTGAACCTGCCAGGTCTTGGAAAGGAGAATGGGTGTCCTGGATGCAGAGTGATTCTGTCAGGGGCAAAGACCAACAGATACAAAGGCCAAGAGTCTTGGAGACTGAGGCCCTGAGACATTCCCCCATAACAGAAGAAACTGGCTTGTGTGTAGAAGGTGATAACTGACTAGCTCACATTAGATGTGAAGGCAGCTTTGAGCCTCTCTAGCCAGAGTTTTCCACTCTGTCCTTACCAGCCAAAGAGGGTTCACATATAATGTTGTCTGCTGAGCTGTATCTGCTTTGGCCCATGTCTTTCCCTCTCTCTGGTTGCTCTTTGGAAATGTATTCATCTCCCCAGTCCTTGGTGTCCTTGGGCTGCTTCCACACTGTTGATGGCAGATGCACTTTTGACTGCCCTTCTGTTGTCAAAGAAGGCTTAAGGCTGTCATCTGTCTCTATGGTTCCTCCTACAATGACAAACAGCTGTATAGATCTTGACATCTCAGCTGACAGGTTATGCTGCAGCAGGCAGCTTCACATGGGTGGTAGCCTTGTAGCATTAATTTACAGAAAGAAGTGCAGTTGGTGAGCACTTGGTCAGAACAAGGTTTGCACTCTTCCAGCATTTATTTTCAGGCCAAATGAGGTCTAAAATTTGACATGTTAGAAAAGAAAAAAAAACCTACATTCCAGTTATGGTTGCACTTCAGGGGTTTGGGACACTTAAAGACTTGGTAATATGGCAGATATTGTAGAAACAAAGTATTATAATGTGGATTTAAATGCCATTCTCTCTCAAGGGATGTAAACTGTCATGGCTTTTAAAGTTTTTGTTAGTGTGACATGATTATACAGCAGCAGGGCTGATAGTCTGAGGCTATTGAATCATGGAGAAGGTAGGGGAGGATGCATTAGAGCCATTGGGCTGGAATTGCTTTAATGCAGATACTTTGAATTTGGATTACAATGAACCATTTTCCATATCTTTTGTTCTCTCTTTTTTTTCAAGTGGATTCAAGCCAAAGAGCCATCCAGCACAGTGAGTGCTTCTAGTGAACACTGCAAACAGCTAATGGTTGTTCTCCTTTTTCCTTTTGCTGGCCAAGATCTTTAGCATCCCCTTCTCTTCTGACCAATTTTTATTTTTGCCAGAAATACTCCTCTGTCACTTTTCAGACATGCCTACAAGGAATCTGGAAGCTGGTGGGCAAATAAACAGCTCACCAGTTCCACTGGTGTGTAGTCACTGCAAAGACCATCTCTTCCCAAGTGGCAAAATGGAGCTCTCATTATTCTTTGCCACATCAATAAGCCTCAATTCTTCCTTTCTGCAAAGGCACTTAGCAGAAAGCTGCTAGAGCAGCAGCAGCAGAAAGGCTTCCCTGCCAAATATCAATCCTTTTGCTTTGTCTGTCAGGTGTTTGGCACTCAAAGGACGCAGGTTCCTTCTCACAGCTCAACTGCCAGTATGAAAATGAAGGTACATGGCAAAGTGAAAGTCGTTCCTGTGAAGCATGTTCCCTGAAAGCAATTCTTCAGTGCAGCACAGCAAGCACTCTTACTGATTCATTGTCCTACTGGTTTTTGAACAGTTCGATATTTTCCTACCTGGACCTGCTACAACTTTCACACTTCCTTCTCCCATTGGCATGATCCTGGTGTCAGACACTGTTGAAGAACAAAGGGAAACTTTACAAGAGAAGACAGCTGCAGAGCAGGCTTCTCCTGCCACGCCTGATCAGTAGGGTTAGATCCTCCAGTCTTTCACAGTTTTGCTATGGAAACACTCCTGATAGGTCATCTACTGAGGAGGATCTTTACTGTTGTAGCTCCTAGGGCTGTATGAGTGTGTATGTATGGGTGGAAGGGAGCTCATTGCAGAGTGGAGGGGTGAGATGACTGAAAGAAAGGGGCAGTGCAAGAAGTGGATGAGAGAGATGGATGTGCAAGAGGGATGTGAGGGAGGGGGCTAACACACTGCTTCAGAGTAGGGCAACGGGGGCTATGACTGGCCAGATTCTGAGCAGAACAGAGTAGAAAATAGCACATGGTTTTCATCCAGTCTCTGCCTTTGTTTTAAATGTATGTCATAGAATGGGTTGGGTTGGAAGGGACCTCAAAGATCGTCTAGTTCCAACCCCCCTGCCGTGCCGGGACACCTCTCACTAGACCAGATTGTTTAAGGCCCCGTCCAACCTGGCCTTGAATACTTCCAGGGATGGAGCATCCACAGCTTCCCCGAGCAACCTATTCCAGTGTCTCATCAACCTCAGAGTAAAGAATTTCCTCTTAATTTCCAATCCAAATCCACTCTCTTCCAGTTTCAAACCATCACCCCTCGTCCTATCACTGCAGGCCTTTGTGAAAAGTCCCTCCCCAGCCTTCTTGTAGGCCCCCTTCAGATACTGGAAGGCCGCAATAAGGTCTCCCCTGAGCCTTCTCTTCTCCAGGCCTGAACAAGCCCAATTCTCTCTGCCTCCCGTCGTAGGAGAGGTGTTCCAGCCCTCTAATTATCTTTGTATCTCTCCTCTGGACCCCTTCCAACAGGTCCATGTCCTTCTTGTGCTGGAGGCTCCAGAGCTGGACACAGTACTCCAGGTGGGGTCTCNCTTAGCAGAGCCTTCAGGAGGATCTGCTCCATGATCTCGCCAGGCACAGAGGTGAGACTGACTGGCCTGTAGTTGCCTGGGTCTTCCTTTTTTCCCTTTTAGAAAATAGGAGTGATGTTGTTTCTTTTCCAGTCAGTGGGCACTTCACCAGACTGCTATGATTTCTCAAATACAGTAGAAAGTGACTTAGCAACTTGGTCTGCCAGCTCCCTCAGGACCTGCAGATGAATCTTGTCAGATCCCATGGACTTGTGCACTTTCAGATTCTTTAGATGGTCTTGAACCTGATCTTCACTTACAGCGGGCGGTTCTTCCTTCTCCCAGTCCCTGCCTTTGGCTTCTGCAACTTGGGCAGAGTGGCTGGAGTCCTTGCCAGTGAAGACTGAAGCAAAGAAGTCTTTGAGTGACTCAGTGACCAGGTCTCTTGTTTCCTTCTGGAGAGGGCCCACATCTTCTCTAGCTCTCCTTTTATCACTGACATGCCTGTAGAAGTTTTTCTTGTTGCCCTTGGTGTCCCTGGCCAAATTTAACTCTATCTGGGCTTTAGCTTCCTATGTTTTTAGTGTCTTCCTATCTGAACAGCAAGAGAGTGATAGACCAGTTTAGAGCTCCTAAAGTTAATTATAGTAAAAAAGGCTCTGGTTCATCACCTTTTCTTTGATTCCAACCTTCACAAGTGTTTGGTGGTTTCCTAGTTAAGGTGTATCCCTAACACCATGGGTTAGCAGCCTCTGCAGCTAACAAGGGGCAGTGATTTCCTAGCAGTGTCTGTATGTGAGGAGCAGTGACATCAGTGTACATGTACCAGCTCCTATGTCCTCTTGTTAGATCAACCACTGGTATGATCCCTTAATGCCATCAGGTGTTCTCTGTCAGCCCAATCCCTGTGATCCTGCTTTCTGTGCCCTACTCCCTTGCACAGAAACAAATTTGCAGGTTGTAGTATTTTTATCAGGGGCTCCTACCTGGCTCTGCGTCTGTCCCAGTGGCATTACAGGGAAGAATATCCAGCCTGCTTCCCTTTTCTTGGCTTTTGGGACAGTGTTCATAGAGCAGTATCTGCTGAATTGAGGTTGCTCTCCTGAGACACTGTGCTCAGACCCAGGAGCAGAGCTGCCAAGGGCAGCACATCTGTTCTCTTTTTGTGTTGCTGGCATCTGAGGAAAGTTGGTATCCTCTTACCCTAGTGACCTTTTTTTACATTTTTTTCCCCGAGGAAGGCACTGCATTTGCCTGCTCTATTTCCTACCTTTTTCATAAGTCACGTTGTGTAAAAGACTTGTAAAATCTTCATTGATCAGCACAGGTTCTGGGAGGTTAATGGATCGAAATGGGCTGCCCTGGAGAGGTGTAGGCACTGTCTGTGACCCATGATCATCCTTCTGTGCTCTTCTGTACAAATACAAAGAATGAAGATAGTTGGAAAGTATGAGTGCTACAAATGAAGTTCCTACACTACAATTGTGGCAGACACCAATATAAGTACAAGCACAGAGTTAAAAGTAGGGCAGCTTTAGCAGAGACCAGGCTTTGTTGGCTTTGTTGGAGTTGGCTTTTATGCAGTCCATGAACAATGTCCTGGAAGTAACTTCCACTGGCAACAGGGGAAGGTTATTTCAGATCTGTTCTTTTGCAGAGCATATTTCATCTAATTAAATGGCTTAATTATCTAAGGGGCTTGCCTAGATTTGTGAAGTATTTGCATCAAGGCAGCTTTACATTCATCATCAAAACTCTGTTTTCAGAAGGAGACTAATCAGGGCCAAGGTGGATGAGCCACCTGCTTCATCACAGCAACAGTGTGGCCCAGCAGTGTTCAAACATGCTCCTGCACGACCCTGCTCAGAGAAGAAAAGTCTGGTGACAGTAAAACAGGGCATGACTACACCATCAGGAGCTCGCTGAGTCCTGCATGCTCGGAATGGGAAACTGCAGTGCTATTGTCTGGATGGGGCTGGCTTAGCAATAGCTTGTAAAGGTGAAGGCTCCTGACTTTAAACAATATTCCTGCCCCAACATGTCTCTAGCAGGTCTGTGTGTTTCACCTGGCCCTGGTTTCCCTGAGAGCTGCTGGGTATATTTTGCTGTTGGGATCTCAGTAAGATTCTGGTGATTTTCTGTGTTTGCTCTGTAGGGTATGAGTCTAAAAGCCTGGGGTGAAGTGAAGGCTAGATCTTCCAGTAATAATCATATCCAGCCAAGAAAAGATTAAGAAATTAAGCAATAAGGAAATGAACAAAATAGACACCACTGCTAATTAGCATTTCCAGACCCCTGGAGTTCAGGCCCTTACTTAGCTTTCACTTTCCGTGATTCCCGACGCTTCTCTTGCTGCAGCTGCTCAATTTTCTGCTGCATTTCCTCCTGCTTGGCACTGATTTCTTCAATCATTGACTTTGCATCGCTGAGCTCCTCCTGAGAAACAGGCAAAAGCACAGCATTCCAAGGGTGCCTTGCATAGCACAGATTTGAATGCTGGCTGGTGGGCACTAGAGATGCTTCAGGGTGTTGCAAATAGTGGCTCTGTGGTTAGACATGCTTCCTTTGCAAGTCCAGTGTGTGTAATACGTGCCATGCACAGCATGGCAATCCTTAATACAACCACAGGCAACTCACCCAAGCCAGCATATCACGTGGTTAAGGCACTGGTGGGAGATGAAGACGTAGGGCTTCATCCACCACCAGTTGGAAGCACTGGAAGGTTTCATCAGTGTGAGCAGTAGGATGGAGGAGAGTGACTCAAGAGTTTCTTGTAAATTGAAGGAGAGGTATTTTCCCCAAGCAAGGAAGTGGCTTCACTCAACATCTGGACAGTCAACATGGGCATGACACAGAGGGGAGAGCAGCCTTTGCCCTTCCTGTTGCTTGTGTAATTCCTTGCATCTAGATTTTAAAACTACTTTTCTGCCCATAACAATGTCCTGGATAACCCTGCGTCTGGTTGCTTTGAGACCTTTGCCCTGTGCCCTTACACTTCTTGTTGTCTCCCTTGCTTATCTGGGACCACGGGACTCCTTTTGCCTGGTGCCATCCATCTCTCCCTGTCACGGGGTCATTAATGGGCTTTGCCAGTAAGCAGCCTTCTTTAATTTCACAAGGTATTGACTCAGCAAAACCCCATGGAGAAAATTTACCATAAAAATAATTAAATGCTTCCTCTGCCTGCTTCCTCACAGGCAGTCATCCAGTTTCTGCATGGAGATGCTGTCTGTTTTAAAATGTACATAGAGCTTTCTTGCTAGAGTGTCTCTCCAGTCCTTTGTCTTTATCCTCTTGGGCCAGATGAAACCAGGCAGCACTTCCTCCCAGCCATGTGGAAATGCAGCTTCAAAAGGCTTCAGGGATTTGTGTTAATTCCCTGCTTCCCAGCAGCTTTGGTTCCTGCAGGAAATGCAGGAGACCTGACCCAAGGAGAGGTATGGCACAGTGGCAGCTTGTGAATCAGCCATATACCTATTGCAGGTGCAGCCCAGAGCAAGGGTTGCTTGTGCCCAGGGTGGCTAAAGAAGGCTAAACAGGCCAAGGCACATTGGCTTCAAGTAGTCAGGAGAAACACAAAACCAGGGGAAGTACAGCAGATATATATGAAACCATTACCAGCTCATTTTCTTTGCAAGCAGGAAGGATTGATGGAGCTAATGTGGCAGGTATGCAGCCCCCCACCCCACCTCTGCAGGTCAACACTCCTACCTTGAACGTGTTGAGGGAATTCTTCATCTCAGCCACTTTCTCTTCCATGGCACAGCGGCAGCTCTTGACCTTCTCCTCCAGGGCATATTCGCCATGCTGGATCCGGGACAGCTCCTGCATCGCTTCTGTGAAACCTGCCTTCAACTCAGAGGCTAATGCCTGCAACTAGAGGAACCACAAACACGGTGGGTTCAGTCCCTCCTCCAAGAAGTAGGTGGCTGTGTCCCCAAGGGTTACCCATGGTTCAGAGTGGCATGAAGGCTGGGTGTAACCCATCCTGTAAGGTGCTATCCTCTTTCTCCTGCTCCTGTCATGGCTGAGAGACATGGGGGGCTGTTCAGCCCCTGCTGCAGCCTTAGTACAGGGCAGGAGGTGTTTGTCTTGGGCAGTCAATGTGCCCCTTTCTAGACTTTTAGACTTCTTTTTTTTTTTTTTTTACAATCCTTGGCAGTTTGCAGCTTGTCAGTATGTAGAAGGAGAGGACAGCCTGAAACATGCCAAGAAAGTTTGCAATAACAGCAGCCAGATTATCAGTCCCCAAAGCAGCTGAGCAATCGAGAACATGTCCATTTTTGAGCAAGTCCTCCTTCCCTGCATGCTTGTGGGACTGGTGCTTTCCCCAGACAGGCATTAACACCTCCTTGCTCTCCAAGGGCTGTGGATAAGCTCTGTGCTTGGTCATGGGCCCCTTCCAGGGAAGGAGGCAGCTCTTTAACTTGTGATGGGGAGGGAGTGGGAGGTTTTCCCCTGGCATACAGTGACACTGTGCCCACTCTCCCTGTTTTCTGACCCTAGATGCCCTAGCGGCACTGGAAGAGCTCACAACCTAAGCTGGAGGCAGCCAGTTGGTAGCTGGGCAAAGCAGGAGACAGACCAGGGTGAGCCAGGCTGGCATAGCAAGCAGACAAGGCAGGTGTAGAGGTGGACAGTGAGGGGAGGTAGGCAGCTTGCAGAGGGCTAAGCGGGGACACCTTCTCTGGGGGCAGCCCGGGCTGGTGACCCTGAACTCTGCCCCCACTGCTGTGAGCAAGGCGCTTGTTCTGCCTGCGCAAAGCCCACGGCGAGGTTGCAACCCAAGGTGCTTCAGTACCAGTGGTTTTTACCTTTACAACAGAAATGCGGCCTAACATCTGGTTATAAACTGAGTCCAAAACTGGAGCACTGATGGTAAGAGGACAGCCACCCCCGGGAACTCAGGCGCTTGAGTCCTGTAAATGGAGCAGAGATGGCTTCCGATACCTCAGGGCAATGGCATGCACCACCCTCCTCTGGTCAAGACTGGCAGTGTCTTTACAGAGGATGACTGCCTGACATCCCCACTCCTACCCCGGTGCTTACCCCACAGTCCCCCTCTGGTCTGGCTGGACACATGTGCCCAGAGCTGCCTGGGTAGGAGGAGCAGGACTGACAGAAGTTGGGACAGGACAGAGGGGAGCAGGAGACCAGGGACATCTTCCCTCCTTAGGCAGTTAACCCTGACTCCCCAAGCCAGCTGAAGCTCCAGACCCCTTGATTCAATCCCTTCACCCACCCTTCCTGGCCACAGTGGACACCTTCCTTTGATACTCTTGTGTCACAGGAATTATCACCTTTTGACCTGTGAGTGTAATCTGAAGGGTTAGAAGGGCTAAGTGGGGCCATGGCTTCTAGGGCAGGTAACAACCATATTCACAGAATCACAGAATGTTAGGGGTTGGGAGGGACCTCTGGAGATCATCAAGTCCAACCCCCCTGCCAGAGCAGGACCATAGAATCTAGGGCAGATCACACAGGAACACATCCAGACAAGTCTTGAAAGTCTCCAGAAAAGGAGACTCCACAACCTCTCTGGGGAGCCTGTTCCAGTGCTCTGTAACCCTTACGGTAAAGAAGTTCTTCCTCATGTTGAGGTGGAACTTCCTCTGTTCTAGCTTGCATCCATTGCCTCTTGTCCTATCACAGGGCACAAAGCTAAAAGAGGTTGTCCCTTTCTTCTTGACACCCAGCCCTCATATATTTATACACATTAATTAGATACCCCCTCAGTCTTCTCCTCTCCAGACTAAAAAGCCCCAGGTCTCTCAGCCCTTCCTCATAAGGCAGGTATTCCAGTCCCTTAATCATCCTTGTAGCCCTCCATTGGACTCTTTCAAGTAGATCTCTGTCCCTCTTGAACTGGGGAGCCCAGAACTGGATGCAATACTCCAGGTGAGGTCTCACTAGGGCAGAGTAGAGGGGGAGGAGAACCTCCCTCGATCTGCTGGAGACACTCTTAATGCATCCCAGGTTATCATTGGCTTTCTTGGCCACAAGGGCACATTGCTGTCCCATGGATAACCTGTTGGTCCACCAGGACTCCAAGGTCCTTCTCCACAGAGCTGCTCTGTAGCAGATTGCCTCCTAATCTGTACTGGTGCATTTTATTTCTCCTTCTCAGGTGCAGGACTCTGCACTTATTCTTGTTGAACCTCATTAGGTTCCTCTTTGCCCAGCTCCCCAGTCTGTCCAAATCTTGCTGGCTGTACAGCCTTCAGGTGTATCAACCAAACCTCCCAGTTTTATATCATCAGCAAACTTGCTGAGAAGACACACTGTCCCATCATCGAGGTCATTGATGAAGATGTTGAACAGGACTGGACCCAGTCTTGGTGGCCGTGGAGAAGAACCCCGGGGTCTGGCTCAACACCTCCCAGCCACTTTGCAAAGCCTTTAAGGTAACCATATTGCTTCTGATATCAGCCTAAGAGGGTGAGCTCGGTGGTCTTAGCATCACCAGACATCCTAACATACATGGATGTTCTAACATACAGCCACTTGATGGATGAAAACAGCCAGTAGCACAGATCAGCCACATCTGCCAGGGCTTGTATGGCTGGACATGAAGTGCTGAAACCTGAGAACTCCCTCCTCTGCTGCCCTCAGTGCTCAGAAGGGAAACATTAATGGCCTTGTGGTACTGGAGGCAAGTTTGATCCAAGATTGAGTGGAGTGGTACAAGAACAACACATTAGCTTTGAACTTCTGCCGAGCGCAGTGTAGTGCTTGAGCTGTGGATTGTAGTTTGAGCTCATTTCTAGCAACAAGCTCTAGAAAACTATCCTTTAAATCCCATGGGCTGGTAGAGCAAATGGAACCCACGGGCAAGACGTAGGCATGAGCTGATGCTTCAAAGTGATTATGTGAGGGACATTTCACAGGTTTGTGAACCCCTGGAAAGTCAAGTCAATTCAGGGGTTCTAAAGTGCAACACATACCAAAAAAAATGCAGATATACATATTATATATATTGCAGATATACATATTATATATTATATATATTACATATTATACAGTTTAACTGTAATGTGTTGCCCTGGCTTACCTATTCAAGGGAATACACACACTCCTTAACATCTACATTTTCAAGTTAAGGAGCACACCTTAACAACTTGTACTCACTAATGCCTAGAGGATAAATGAATCTGCATGGTCAGAAGGAGTCCTTAGAATCTATCCAAGAACTGTTAAAAAAAACATTTAGACATCTAAATAAGTTTAGTATGAGATGAGCTTTACAGCCACCACCTGCCTTTGAGTGTGGCCCTTAAACTTGACAAAGCAGTGCAGTGAGGGATCCTGCACCATGTATCTGTAGCAGATGATGTCTTTCTTGGGGGCCATGACTCCCATTTTACCCACTGTCCTGGTGTTTTCCAGCTCTGTGTGGAAAAACCATGCAAGTAAAATCTCTAGTGAGACCAAGTAACTATGCTGTGCTCTGTGTGAAGCTGTCCATGGGGAAATGAAGGACTCTCCTCTCCTCTTTGCATGACTCTGATTAATAGGACATTGAGAAGCAGTGTCTTGACTTCCACCCCAACAAGAATATGAACTCTCTGTCAAAGTCCAACTGGAGAGGGGAGCAACATTTCCCAACATTGAGGGCTGGGGGTGGGGGGACACAGACCATGACCACGTAGATGAAGTAATGGTGGCTAAAGGGGAGGAGAAGGGTGAGATCAGAAGATACACAAGGAGCATTTATCAGCATGGTTTTGACTTTGCAAGAGTGGAATCATTCATGTACACAGCTTGAGTACTGTGTTCAGATTTGGGCACTGCAGTGTAAGAGAGTCATTGAGGTGGTGGAGTGGGTCCAGAGAAGGGCCAACCAAGCTGGTGAGTGGTCTGGAGAACATGTCTTATGAGGAGCAGCTGAGGGAACTGTTTAGCGTAGAGAAGAGAAGACTGAGGGGAGACCTTATTGCTCTCTACAACTACCTGAAAGGAGGTTGTAGAGAGGTGGGTGTTGGTCTCTTCTCCCAAGGAACAAGTCACAGGACGAGAGGAAATGGCCTCAAGTTGCATCAAGGGAGGTTTAGATTGGATATTAGGAAAAATTTCTGTACTGAAAGAGTGATTAAGCATTGGACCAGGCTGCCCAGGGAAGTGATGGAGTCACCATCCCTGGAGGTATTAAAAAATGTGTAGAAGTAGCACTTCAGGACATGGTCTAGTGGTCAGGGAGATGTTGGGATGAAGGTTGGACTTGATGATCCTAGAGGTCTTTTCCAACCCGAATGATTCTCTGATTCTATATATAAAACAACAGTAAAATGCTGACCTTCTACTCTTGTTTCACCTGCTGTACTATCCCCAAAGGGTAGATAGGACTGATGCTGCTTCCAGAACCAGAGGCAGAAAAACTGCAGAGCCTCCCCATCCTCCCTCGGTGGGTGCCAGCAATTGGAACTGTTTGCAAAAGACAGTGGCCATCCCTGCAGCCTAAAGTTTTGTCCAGACTTGGAGGCAGCCCAGGGAAGATGGTTGTGGCCAGGACATGGGGATGGGTTATAGAAGGAAGGGTTGGGATGAAAAGCAGAAGGCAGAGGCTTGGTGAGCTAGGTTTGCTGCCCTGGCTGCCACTGAGAGAATGAGAGAGAACCCTTGCTTCCATGAGTAGCTGTGTCCCCATGTATCTCCACTAGCACTAGCTACACTGTCCAGGGCTCTGTGTCTCCAAAGGGATGGCTGGTTGCATCTGCCACCCTTGGCAGCTGCTTAGGGTCCTTACACCAGAACCAGGTCTGCTCTCAAGGACCTTGAGTTGAAAGCTGTCAAAACCTTTGCACATCTTATGTGGCTGATCTGAAGAAGTAAACGATTTTGTCACCCAGAAGAGGGCCACCCAAGGCCACTGCCACTGGGATCTGTCACAAAGTCCAACACTTGCAACAAAACCTGGATCTGATTTTTCTGAGTTGCATCACGTATGCTTTTACCAGGAAACAACTAAGTTCTAGCACAGCTACTAACTCCTGTGTTTAAGGGCAGCACTTCTACAGCCAAGCATTAGGAAGACTTGCAATGCCTCACAGCAGGAAAGCAGCATAGCTGTGCTGATTTACAGTGGTAGACAGCCTGTCTCTAGGAGTATATCCAGTAATATATATTCCTAGGCAAGGATGGTAGGAATAAAGGCAGAGCAGCAGGGTGAGGACGGAAGAGAAGGATGGAGATACTAAAAGGGAGCTGCAAGCACTTATCAGCTCTCATTTCACATCTGTGCAATCTTTTTTGTTAACTGAAGTGTCCATGGGGCCCTTGCTGAAGCAGAAGGGGACAGCCAACTGGTCACATCCATTTAAAGGATTCATTGGGATAGCCACTGGGTTTTTATGGAAAGCAATGTATGGTTGGAGTTCCCAGCACACTGTCCCAACAGTGTGCTAGCTTCCCATGCATGTTGGATCCACTGTGCTGGGCCCTTCAGCAACCAGCTCACAGCTCCTCCTTGGAGCTGTCTGGGTGGGAAAAGAGGATGAGATAGGAGAAGCACTGACTAGTTAATGCAAGGAAGCACACTTGCCATGGGGCACTTACAAGCAATTATGGGCATTAGTGCTGCAATGGTGAAAAGGGAGGTCTCACAAATAGTCAGGGTCTCCAGTTCAGCGATATATTTCTCTTTCAGATTACAGTTCCATATTGAACTAGACCATGGTTTAAAAGTGCTCAAAACTCTGTTGTGTTTCCTTCAGACTGGGAGCGCATAGGAAACATCACTGTGGAAACACTGAAACTGCATCTTACAGGGAGGATGCTCCCTGGGCTGTATTATAGACAATCTTGTTGTATCCATGTTGGCTAATTGCAGCAAGAATGTCAACTCAAAGAGTGGCTGCAGAGCTCTGGAAGTCCTGATTACCTTGAGCTGATGTGGGCTCAAAGACAGAGTTTCCAAGCTCCTGTCTGGAAAGACACTCTGGCCAGCCCAGCTGCTCTGGATTATCAGGCAAGAAGAACACCCCATAGTCCAAGTAGCTGTGAGGCTGCCAGGATAACCCAGAGACCTCCCAGGAGACTTGGGCTCCTCCTGGGGAAGACACCCCTGCCCCATGTCAGTCAACACATCCTTGCTCCTGGGACAGTTTATTGGGTTTGGTGAAAGCTCATCAGAGCTCAGCCATTAAATCTCCCTCTGGCCCAGTGAATTGACATTCTCTAATTGATGCCAATAATGCCAGATAGTTCACAGATCACCTGTCTAAACACAACTGGTTGTGAGCAGAGAAATTTTACTGAAATGTCTTTTAAGATGAGGCCCATGATGTGAAATGTATGATGTTTATTCATGCAGTGTGCATATTTTAGTTACTACATTCCTTGTAAGTGCCTGCATTTTACCTGCCACTTAAATTTAGCTTTTTAACTACTATTTATCTATTAGTAACTCTTTAAACACTTGGAGTTATTGAGGGCATTTTGCTCATCTTTACCTGGGAAATCTGTGTTGCAGGGGTACTCACAGGCACACTTTCAGTCTCTCCTGTGGGAATAAAGAACGTCAGTCAATTAAAATAACTTATTATGGTTACTATAAATAACTGGAGCAGAGGGTTTGAAGTCCCTCTTGAGGTACAAATCAGTTCTAAAGGACTCAGGTCTCTCTTTTGAAGGTGTGAACACCATATTGTTTGCAAAATAAACTGCAATTATAAACCAGGAATGGCTAAATCAGACATTAAATTCACCTCATTTGCTGTCCTGTGTCTATCCAAAGCTGATCCATGTGAGGGGGTGAGAAACCTTATATGTGCAATTAGGACTAAATTGCTCCCTGTGAACTTCAGGGGTTTTTATCAGCCTTAAATAACAGGGTTTTTTCCCCTAAAACATTACTGAAGCATCCCTAAAGTATTTATCTTCTGAAATAGTGAATTTTGTTCTCTACCAGATTAGTACATATTTCTATTGTCTCCACAAAAGGTTGATCTGATGTGTATATTTTAAGGCCTAAGTTCTATTTTGTCACAATGCATTCCAAGCAGTAATCATGTAATACCAAAAAAATATATGTTTTCATCATTTTCATCATTCCTAGGTTTTTGTGGCATTATGATCCCACCTGATCTCTTGTACAACAGTACTAAATATTTCTGAAACAGGAGGAGCTTGTATCTATTTTGCAGAAGTGTTTTGGACACGACACATTATCTCTAGGCATCAATGGGTTCTGGATTGAAATCAAGAAGTCTGTATTTATTATTTCCTCTTCTAACATTGTCTCTTCTATGCAGAAACCTTCAATTGCAGAATGGAAATTACCACTGGTTGTGCCACCATTGCACTTCAAGGGAACTGCAGTCCAATGGCCATCAGTTCCCATGTTATTCCCTACATCAGGCTCCCTGGCTGGTGTCACTCCCAGGAAACACCGAGTTTCTCATCTAGATCACCTCCCCTTGGCAATGTCACTTCATGAGGTGGGTTTTCTTTTTTCCAAGAATTTGCTGCTCAGCTGTCAGTCACACTCATGACCCCATGCCCAATTCTAGGGGCATTCCCTCTTTCAGTGTCTTACCTACCCAGGATTTAGGACCGCAGAAATTCAGTCCTGCAGAGGCTTGAAAAGGGTTCAGGGAGGATTCTATGCAGTCAGCTAGTGCATGAAGTGGAAAGCTGAAGCCTGGAAGTCAGAGCTTTACAAGGCATAGCTACATTCTGCTTTCTTTACCCCTGAGGGGAAATATGGGTTACCACCAAGGGCACCTATGAATTGGCCCTGTTCTGGTCTCTAGGATTTGTCCTGATTCAGAGGAATGTGAGCAAATTCCCCAGTGACTCAGAGAAGTGAGAGGCAGAGGAGGAGAAGCCTGTCTCTGCTCATGTGCCACTTTCTGGCTGGTCTCAGAGCTGTGGGATTGGGTAGCAGGGTCAGACACTGACCCTCTGGGGAATGTCCTCTGAGGTTCCTCACAAGGAAAACAAGGGGCAGCAGGATGATTGGGAGAAGTAAGCATGACCCCAAACTGCTGGCTCTTTGGAGTCCAAACTTATCAGTCAGCCCACATCAAGTCCTGAGATTCATCTTCTGAATGATAGGTGGGTTTCATTTTCAGCTTTGACCCTTCTAGGTCAAAATTGGAAAATTTGGATTTTCTCTGCAATCTCATGAACTAGAAACTGACTTTTGGCCTGAAGTGAACGATGAAACTTTCTCATGATGCCTGGAGTTGAGGCTTGAGAAGGCAGCTGGTGTGTCCTGCAATCCTCCTGAATCAAGAAAACTGAGGTACGTGTCTGTTTTGATGTAAATGTTACTGCTGGACTCTTACTGTGGGATGGTAATGACTGACCCAAAAAGAGTAAGAGGATGTTTCTTAATTAATAGCACAAAACAAATCAGATGTTGGGAGGACAAGGAGAAGCTGTTTTTGCAGAGTGGTGGACATATTGAATACTGAGCTTTCTGAAGGGTTGGAGGTGTCAGGTAGAAGCACAGCAAAGCAAGGAAGAGCCATGGTCTGTTCTCACATTTTCTTTGGGTGTTTTTCAATCTGGTATGTAACACAGCAGGCTCAACCCAAGCCCTGCAGAAGTCTGTAGGGATCTTTCATTTGGGTTTGGATACAGAGTGGTCTATAATGTCCTTGGGCACACTCCAAGCAAGGAACTGCTCCTGGGCAAGACCAGAAGAGAGGTGAGGATCCCTGCTACTATGATTTTCCCTCCCACCTTTGCCATGAGCACGATCAGAAGCACTCTCTGCAGGTACCCGGTCAAAACCCAGATAATTTCTATAAAGTCACTGGTAAGAGCTGGAGAAGGGGAGGAGGCTCCTCACAGTTGCACTGTGGGAAGCAAGGGGCTTTGTTGTTACCTCCCAATTTCTGCAATGAACATCTGCAGCCCATGGGGGCATGCCAATTAATTAGAAAAAAATCCCTGAGTTCATTTCCTTTTCAGTCTGTTGTAGTGCAGGGGCTTAGGTACACAGACCTAATTCAGTCAAATTAGAATTACAATAATAGAGAAATTAACTGTTCCATTACCTATGCTGTGAAAAAATTTTGGCATCTTTAAAGAGGGAAAGAGATGGTCCTCTCAAAGCTGATAGTTAAGGGCACTCCTAAAGTGGCTTCCCCTGCTCCTCATAGTTTCAAGAGTTTCTTGGCATGTGGACACAGTCACTTCTGAGGTGGCAAGGCAGAGCACAGTGCTGCAAGGGGATTGAGGTGGAAAGCAACCACCACCAGCCCCACATTCATCTGCAAAAAGAACATCTAAAGCCAATAACTTCTAAAACCCTGGACCTGAAAGCCTTGAGCTTTGCAGACTTTCTAGAAGTGCTGCTGACTGTAGTAGGATTTGTTGTATGCAAGCAGTATGGCCTGGATACATCTTGGTACTTGCAAGGTCGGGACTAGTGCAGAAGTCTGGGTTGTGACACTGACATGAACAAGAACCCCTTGCAACAAAGCATGGGCAGGAGACAAGCAGATCCTCATCACAGTGCCCTCAGGTAAGATGTAGCTTTTGATAGTTTGAAGTCTCTGTACATCTCAAGGCAGAGGTGGGTTTGAGGCAAGAGGGAATGACTTCCTATGTTGGACATTACATATGCCACGGGATTATTTTCCAGAAGGAAGAGGGAGATGATTCTAAAATAAGACATAAAAACTCCAAACCCGATATTTCTATGAAACTAAAAGAAGAGCACGTTTGCCTCCAGCTGCTGTGGCTAAGAGGTGCTCCTGGGGGGCTGGCTGGTGGCTGCCAACAGACAGGTCATATAAGAGCAGGTTTCTTCCTCGCTATCTTTTGTACTATCAAGAAATGAAATAAGAGGATGCTTTACCTTCTTGTTTGTTTGAGTCCATGGCTGCTATAGGATGTGCGTCCTTGCAGGGACTCCTGTCCTCACTGGAGGTTTCTGGCTGGTCACTGGGAACATCCCATGGCTTAGAGCTGCCCACATGTGAGCCCTGCGATGGGTCAGCTGGTCTGAACCCTGAGTGCAGAAAGATGCAGAAAGGGTTTATTGCACAGAGATGCTCAAAGGTCAGAAAACAGAGAGAGGAGGAGGAGGAGGAGGGATCCCAGAGGAAATAAGGGTTCTCTACAAGAGAGTGGGCACTGGTAAAAACATTTCCCTCCCAGCCCAAAGCCATTTGTGCTTATGTGGATGGATGATTAAGAGGTACTGTGTAATCCCAACAGAGACTATTTGCTCAGCAAGATGCATCTTGTGTGAACATAGAAGCAAAATGAGATGTATTTTGAATGGCACATGAATGTACGGGTGCTCTGCATCAAAGAACCAGCTTTTTGCTGTTTTGCAACTTATCGCCCAAAATGTCCTCCAAAGTTATGTTTGAGCCACAGAGGTATTGCCTTCACAATGCTACTGCACAGTCCTGCCAGCACTTTTGGAGGCACCTGTACTGCCATACCTGCTTTCTCTGCCAGTTGTCTCCCTGACTTTTGGAGGCAAAGGAGTGCTTACAAGGCACCTTGATGCGTAGAGCTGCAGCCTCTAGAAACCAGATCCAGCAGAGCCTGATGTTGTGCCCAATTCACTCCATTGGTGAAGCATCTCATCAGTCTAGTAATGAGTTAGGACATTGGGAACAGTCTTAAGATAATGGCTAATAAATGATGCAGGCAGAGCCCCATAAAAATGAATTGCACCAGCTCACACTTCTCTTACCAGTATGGTTACTGCCCCAAATCTGCACCTCCTCTCCCCAGGGCTTAATTCAAGTCTGCTTTTGTCCAGCCTTACTCAGAAACTAGGTGTGATTTAGGAGTCTAAAATAACCTCCTACATCCATTCCTGCTTGACATAGATATGTCCAAGGCTGGTGTGAGTTATTGTTAAATTTGCTAATGGGATTGGAGGGGCCAATGTTAATTATGGCACAGAGGTCTCAGACACAGCTCTGCCAGGAGAGCTGTGGTGGTTTGAAGAAGCTTGGGATGATGTTTACAGCGAAGTAGGCACAGAGCATTAAATAGATGGGAAAGATGCAAGAAACCTGGTTGGCTTTAGGAAATCCCTGCAGAAGCAGTTACTTGTAGTGCATTCAGCAGTGCCACGTACTTTCAACCTGACAGCTTTCCAGTGTGGAACTCCCAATGGAGGAGAGTGGTGGCACCGTAGGGGCCATAGGGGCATCACCATGGGGGTGATGCTGAGCATTTGTGAGCTGTGATGAGGCATGTCTCTTGAGATCAGGCTGGGAGTGGCACAGCCATCAGCATACTCAGCTGGCCTCTTGCTGAGGGTATGATGTGGACTGAAAGGCTTCCAGCACAGTGCTTGAGGGGGTTAACATCTTCTTGAGATTGAGGATTAATGAAAGGATAAACTTCTTATTTGTAAGAAACCTTCTTATGAGAGCTCCTAAGAAAATCTGCTGTCTTCCCAGGATAGAGGAGACTTTGGTGCCACGTGTGAAAAACCTGAAGAATGGTGGAGGGACTTTGGACATGGGCTTTGTACAAACAGGCTGGGAAGGCTTCTAGGTGGATGCCTGGTTACAGTGAGTAAATGTAATAGTTTATTAAATCTGTTTTCTGTCAGCTGATAGTGTAAAAGTTTTGGTTGTTTTGTTGTTGTGTTCTGAAGGCTTATGGAAGGGTTTAGATGGGCAGGGACCTCTGGAGTTACCTGACTCAAAGTAGGGCTAACCGCAAAGCTAGATCAGATTGCTCAGGGCCACATCTAGTCAAGGTCTGAGTATCTCCCAGGCTGGACACTTCTCAACCCTTCTGGGCCTGTACCAGGGCTGTAGCGCTCCCAGGGGGAAGAATTTTTTCCTTACGGCCAGTGAAGGTTTCTCTTGTTGCAGCTTGTGCTCATGGCAATTTACCACACCGAGCTGTGTGGTCGACATGCTGGAGGGGAAGGGAAGCCATCCAGAGGGACCTGGACAGGCTGGAGAGGTGGGTCCATGCAAACCTCATGAAGTTCAACAAGGCCAAGTGCAAGGTCCTAAACCTGGGTCGAGGCAATCCCAAGTACAAATACAGGCTGGGAAAAGAGTGGGTTGAGAGCAGCCCTGAGGAGAAAGACTTGAGGGTGCTGATTAATTAAAAGCTCAACATGAGCCAGCAATGTGCCAGTGCAGCCCAGAAAGCCAACTGTATCCTGGGCTGCATCAGAAGAAGCGTGGCTGGCAGGTCAAGGGAGGGGATTCTGCCCCTCTACTCTGCTCTGAGACCCCACCTGGAGTGCTGCATCCAGCTCTGGAGCCCCCAGCACAAGAAGGACATGGACCTGTTGGAGAGGGTCCAGAGGAGGGCCACAAAAATAATTAGAGGGCTAGAACACCTCTCCTACGACAAGAGGCAAAGAGAATTGGACTTGTTCAGGCCTGGAGAAGAGAAGGCTTCAGGGAGACCTTATTGCGGCCTTCCAGTATCTGAAGGGGGCCTACAAGAAGGCTGAGGAGGGATCTTTAACAAAGCCTGTAGTGATAGGACGAGGGGTAATGGTATGAAACTGGAGGAGGGTAGATTTAGATTGAAAATTAGGAGGAAATTCTTCACTCTGGGGGTGGTGAGACACTGGAACAGGTTGTCCAGGAAAGCTGTGGATGCTCCATCCCTGGAAGTGGGATGTGTTCCTACCATGGCAGGGGATTTGGAACTAAGGTCCCTTCCAACCCAAACCATTCGATGATTCAATGATCCTTTCATTGTGTCTGTGAGGAAGAGCCTGGCTGTCCTATCTGTAACCCCCGTTAGGTAGTTGCAGATGGTTGTAGGACACCCCCCAGCCTTCCTTTCCCCAAGATAAATATACCCAACTCCCTCAGCCTGTTCCCCTTTTCCTGTGCTATATGCTGCAGTCCTCTTTAGCGGGGGGGGGGGGGGGGGACGTGGTGTGAGGGGGTGTGNNNNGGGGGGGGAAATGTTCTGATAGGTATTCCAAAGAATGGCAAGAATAGTATTTGCTTCTGAAACACATAAATATGCAGTTATTTTTAAAATAACTAAACCTCCCCTCTAGTAGTTTTGAGAAGGTACTTAAGATTGGGTCTCAGGAAAACAGAATTTTAACTTCAATTTCAGTAGCAGCTTGTTTAGTAGCAAAGCTGTTAAGCTTAAGATTAGTCAATGCCAGGGCTTTTGTTATTGGACTGGGACCAGTATTTTTAATGCTGAGAACTGGTTTCAAATTTCAGAATTGTTTTTGCAATGTTTGAAAAGGAACAAACAGAAAAAGCAAAATAGATATGAAAGAAACATAAACCTCCTCTGTGATAAACATTTTCACTGAAAACAAGGAAAACAGCTTTTTTGCTGGAAATCCATTACATTTTTTCTTTCTAACAAAAAATCTGTACATATTTTTACCCATTCTGCTGCTATATTATTAATGTTTTACCAGTTATAGCAATATAATAGTATATAATTGTTAACTATTAATAATAATATTGAACAAACATCAATTAGCATGGAATTAGTTATATTAATATACCATTAAATACACTTAACTGCCTTAAAGATTTTATAATTTTACTATCTACTTGCTTAATTATTGCAGGGATTGCTAAATCTCCAGTGACAATGTGACATTCATACCTCTGGCCTTTGCAAGGCAGGGTGACCATACCCTGCTGAAACCAAGAACATTTAATGTGGGAGCACACAAAAATGAGAATCTCTAACCCATATTGCTGCACAGCTTTAAATGGGGGCGAGGGAGGATGTCAAGGAACTGTAATGCATGAGGAAACAATATATGAACAGGTTGCAATGGCAGCCATCCAAGATGAAGAAAAACCAGAATTAAAGCATAATTCAATTCTAGCAAGTGCTGTTCTCTACTTCCACTCTTACACCAACTCTTTCCAGGCAGCTGAGACCTCAAAACGCTTGTGTCTCAGTCTCCCACTTCAGCAGGTCCCCTTGCCCAGCACACCACCAGGGCTGTGCCATCAGTCTTATGGACAGTGATTCAGAGTGAAGGATGCAACTCATGGAAACCTACAGTTGTCATGAGGGATGATGCATGTAAGAGAAGCTCTGCTTCTCTGCTCTGCTCTGCTACAGGTGATGACATGAAACATCTTGGGTCCCGTACAAAGAACTGGTTTGTCTGATACGAAGAAAAATATCCTACCTTAGTTTTTAATAAGTAATAACAAGTTTAACAAGTAATACTTGTAGAAAAAGGGCTTGTATGAGGATGCATCGTTGCCACATTACCTATCTTGTGTTCTCATACACTTTCAACTCAGAGCCACATAGGGCTAGAAACTTATCTCTTGAGTTGTAAAAACGCTGAAGGTTCCTGGTATCAGAAGTGATTTTTCCTTATAGAGGGAACTCAAAACAATACCTGCACAGCATGGAGGTTTAACTGAGGAGCTCCCCCATCACACTCATGCAGACAAGGACAATGTTTGAGCACAGACTCTGTCCTCTGCAAAGCTCAGGAGTGAGGCTTTGAAACTGGGGCACTAGGACTGCCACCATCCCCTCCAGCTGCAGGCACCACCAGGAGCTCTGCTATATGACTGTACTGAAAAGTAGGTTGACCTTGGTTAAGTGGGTCCAGAAAATCTTCCCTGTTTTACCAGTGTAACTGTCTTCTGTGTGTCCTCTAGCTGCAGCCTGCAATTTTCTGAGTCAGCCCTCAGATCTTTGTTACATAAAATAATTGCATTAGCTACTTCCCAGCATTAGGGTTCCTTTCTGGACTCTGTGAATATATAATATTGACTGCCAGACCCAGGTTCTTCTGAATTTTGAAATACACAAAGCAAAACTAGTCAGTTTTGAACACGAATGCACGTGCACATTAGCAGCAAGAGCAAGCCCTCTATGACACTGCTTTCCTAAACCACTGTCAGACCCTCACCCACAGAAAATTCAAGGTTTTGCTGATATGCCAGCCTACCACAGGGTAGTTTCCTCATCAATAAGGAGATGTTATTGTTCCTTTGCAAGTTCCCCACTGGACAGGCTTAACACCCAGTTACATGAACCCATCAGCAGACTGTCTTGGCCTGCGACCCAAGCCCATGGCTCCCTTGCTTTAGGGACGAGAAATGTCAAAGACATGCTTGTCTCTTCAGAGCTGAGCATTAGGACTCATTTAACCTTCTGCAGCTCTCATCAAGCCAGAATGACATCCATGGAGCAAAGCCCAGAGAATAGTTTCAGGGTGTTAAAGCCACCAGATTCCTCCATCATGGCAAAAGGAAGTATTTTCCCCTTTTAACTCTATCATTCCTCCAGCAGCCAAATCTACTGAGCCCAAGAACTGCAGCCCCCCAGAACAGAGTGGGCAGTGTGTGAAAGTTAAAGGAGCCTGAGCCAGCAGCCACTTCCCATGAGATCCCCAAGAGAGAAGGTGTGGATGGATGGGGAGGTCCCAGCAGCTTGCCTTCTTTAGCTATGCCCCACGCATAGGGGCAAAGACTGGAGTGAGGGGCTGCTCTTCAGTGGCAGGGGTGGGATTCAGCACAGGGGTGGGATTCCCACACAAAGCTGTGCACGGGGGAGCCTGCGCTGCATTTGTGTGACCGTGCTCACCTTTCCAGTGCCCCTTCCACATGGAATGGCACAAACGGGATAAACAATCCACTGTGCAGAGGATCACTTGTTAAAAAGACCAACCAAACACCCTGAGCATCAGCATACAAACGGGCAAAGTTCAGGAAAGCATTTACAGCCTAGCCTTGATGGGCAACAGTTAACTATTTATTTGGCTCTCCATCCTATTCTGCTTCTGAAAGAGTGTGAGGCAATCCCTATACACTTCTGCTGTTTCAGTTGTTAAACATCCACAGTTTTCCTAAATAGATGCTTGGGATCTTCCTGGTGACTGTATCAATCCTGCTGGCTGTTATAAATACCCCACTTGAACAACCACCCCCAGTCCTCTAAAGAATCAGTGATAAACTCTCATCATTCCTGTGCTTTGTCTCCAGCAAACTCTAATGCAGTTGTCATTCAAATACTTCCATTCAGCATGATACCTCAATTTAGCTTTCAAATAGTAAAAGCAAAAAATGTCTTTTTAGCCTGCTTATTTTAGAGAACTTACTCTAAATGCAGCCACACAAGATTCTCCAGCACACTAAGAAACTAGATCTCCATACACAGTCTTAGAAGAAATCAGCTGAAAATAACTGTAGGCACTGAAGATGCAAAGTATTTTAAATACCATTTTATGTGCTGCACATGCAACATTAAACAGCTACAGCTCTAGATTTTTCCAATAATAAGAAAAATGGTATTATTGATCCCACTCTTCATCCCATGCTAGGTACATTTTAAACTTACCCCAGGCTAGTTGAAGATCCTTCAGCACTGGTGGTTGCTAGAGTTGGGAATTAGCACAGTGCAAGAAAGGAGAGAGAGAGAGGAGAGCAATGGTGGCCTGACATTTCCCAGGATGGGACTGTCACATGCTAATCACTGATTTGAAACGCAGGCATAACAAATGCCTTCTAATTATGTAATCTTCAGGTCACATCCTTGCATCCCCATGCAAAAACCAGGACTGTGTGCTTGGAAGATGATAGACTTTTTTCCTTTTTAATTAGAATAGCTCGCTGCTGCATAGGGAGGGTGAGGAGCCTTGTGAAAGGATGAGCAGAGGGGACCACGTGGTGAGAGTCGGGCACTGATGTAGTTTCTGCTACTTTGCAAAACTCAGAGGCTCTTACGTACCTCCTGTGGCATCCAAAGGAGGCAGCCTGCAGCTGGGGAGAGGGAGATGGGACCAGCTCCTCCCTGCTTTCTCTGACACCCTACAGCGCGTGGCCTCACTAGGGATGTCAAGAGGGCTCCTCTCATTCAGGGGCCAAGGGCAAGTTTTCCAAAGTAGCCAGGGCAGGGGAGCAGGAACCAGCAGCACTTGTGTATTTTCTCTCGTTAGATCATGAAGAACTTCCTTTGAGTGAAAATGAGTAAGAGCTTGGAGGGAGGTGGGAGAGTGGGAGGCAGCAGCCCTCCACACCTACTCCATTTCTTCACTAATGTCCTGCAGGGCTTTTTGCTCTGAAGAGTGTCAAGAAAGCATGAGGACAATGCAGGTAACCCAAGGCTAGGGGTGTCAAGAAAAGGTTTGAGTCAGTACAGTAAGTTACTCTGAAGCGTAAGACCAGGGAGATATAAAGGAGGAGGCACAAAAGGCAGACTAATTTCTCCCTGAAATACAAAAATCTACTTCAAAGATACCCTTCAGACATAAAACCTGAAATGTAAAACCACACAACCTAAATCAGTGCAGCACAGATAAATGGGGTGGAGTCCAAGCAAAGAAGCTGAAAGGATAGACTCATAGATTAACAGAAGCTCTCTGGAAGCTGCTGCTGAAGTCAAGTACTAAGGACAGAGGGCATTCCTAGGGCACTCCTTCCAGTACCTGAAGGGGGCCTACGTAAAGGCAGGGGAAGGTCTATTCAAAAGGGTTTGTAACAATAGGACAAGGAGTAATGGTTTTAAGCTAGGAAAGGACAGATTTAGACTGCATATTAGGAAAAAGTTCTTTAATATGAGGGTGGTAGATCAGTGGAACGGGCTGCCCAGAGAGGTGGTGGAGGCCCCATCCCTGGAGTCATTCAAGGTCAGGCTTGATGGGGCGCTGAGCAGCCTGCCCTAGGTAGAGATGTCCCTATTTGTGTAGGGCGGTTGGACAAGATGACCTCTAGAGGTCCCTTCCAGTCTAAAACATTCTATGATTCTATTTCCTTCTGGGAGCTGGCTAATTCAGGAGCAAAACACAACAAAATGGAACAAATTAAAAAATCATAAATCTGAAGGAATTTGCTGGGAATTGCATTTTTAGTGGGTCAACCATACATGTGAATTGAACAAACAGCTCAAGCTAGGAAAGATTTTTTTGGTTTTTTAATTAGTGAAAAGAAAAGCATTTAGCTTCACAAATCTATGAACAAAACATTTCAACTACAGATTTTCCTATAGGCAGCTTTAAGAAAAAGGGCTGGAAGGTATTATATTGCCAAATGACCCATGAGCTGCTTTGTTACAGATGGCTGTAACAGGGTCAACAGAAAGAACACAGACACCAATAAAAAAAGTGGGCTTATTTGACTATTTCAAAATAATACAGAAATCAGGCAATACATTCAGTCAAAAAGATAAGCTTATTATACTCCAGTTTTAAGCAGCAGAGAGAATAAGCAGGGTGATGCATCTAATCATTACTACATAAAGTTAACTATAGTGATTAAGAAAGATACATCACTAATTGCCCTAATAATACGTTCCCATCATCCAGATCCTCAATCACTGGGGAGCCCCAGTTAGAGCAAGGATTTGGAGAGCCTGTCCCAGCAGCTGGGAAGTCCTATGCAGTGCCTCCACTCATAGGTGAGGCCTCCAAAGTTACTGCAAGAGAGTCCAGCTTTTATATAGTTGAATAAACAACCTTCAAAACTTTAAATGTGGGAACATCTGGTGTCACCCTCTGCGTTGATTCTGCTTGAAGCCTGTCCAGGGCTCAAGGAGGAAC
The DNA here is from genome assembly GCA_013401335.1 of Brachypteracias leptosomus. Classification (NCBI taxonomy): domain Eukaryota; kingdom Metazoa; phylum Chordata; class Aves; order Coraciiformes; family Brachypteraciidae; genus Brachypteracias; species Brachypteracias leptosomus. The sequence goes on along the minus strand of VYZX01033112.1, from coordinate 631,680 downwards.
CCAAGGGAGTATCTCTGTCTATTTTGGTTTTGACCACAAATCTCTCAACAAGACCAGATGTCTGGTTTCATGGCCTTGCAACATACCTCTAAATAAAGATGATCTTCAGCTGTTTACTGTCACGCAGTAAGTGTTACAACAAAGCTTTACAAATTGGCATTAAATATATATATATATTCATGCTAAAATAGCAAAATATTGATGAATAATACACTGCATGTGTGATCAATACTATGCATATTAGATATATTGTTTGGTTGTGAGGTTCATCTATAGGTCAACTTTGGTTCAGGGTCTAGTGTTCAGGCCTCAGTACTTCAATGGCCCAGTATGATTTATTTTGCCCATAATGTCCTAGTTTTTCATGCTGCAAATAAACCACAGGGCCCAAGACTTTTCCAAATCCTGGCAAAGTGAGCTGAGTATTTGTACATTGTGTCTGCAAATTGAGGCAAGGACAGGTATTTATTAAAAGCCCATTAAATATCTGGCAAGCAAAGACTCAACACACATTTTTTCCTGACAGCACTGGTATGTTGTGGTGGTTTTTTAAACTAGAAAGCAGTTTTTCCGCTTTGTAAGGCAAAGTATCTAGATTCATAGTGCAGAGACCTTTGATGACCAAAGGCAAACAAAAATAGATTTTTCCTTGCATTAGACTTTCTGATGGGACAGTAGCAGTGATCAGTCTACTCTGTGCACTCTCCCATCTACTGCCCTCCTCAGAGAAATGCAGCTTTGCTTTCTGGGGAAAGTTAGAAAAGTTGAGCATAAGTTAGGCTGCATTTGTTGAAGACAGGGTTTCTTGAAACCCTGAGAGAAAGGCATTCCTAAGACAAGTTAGAAGAAAATAAAAAGAATTCTAGTCAGCAACTGCTCCACTTACAATTCACCCTATGCCACTTCATTTCTTTAAGGTTTTCACTTAGGAGACTTCAGCTGACCAGTCTGAAAAGAAAAATAAATTTTATTTACTATTGAGGTGCATCCCCAGGGGTTATTTTTAAATAAATACATGAAGAAATCAATGCCTTTTGAAAACTGGTCACAGCTTTTGAGCCCAGAATGTAATCAGAGAGCTGCCTTTAACCTGTGCTACCATCTTTGCCAAATCACAGAATCACAGGATGTTAGGAATTGGAAGGGACCTCCAAAGATCATCTAGTCCAATCCCCCCACCAGAGCAGGATCCCCCAGACCAAGTTGCACAGGAACACGTCCAGGTGGGCTTTAAACATCTCCAGAGAAGGAGACTCCACAGCCTCCCTGGGCAGCCTGTTCCAGTGTCTGTCACCCTCACTGGGAAGAAGTTTCTTCTCATATTTATGTGGAACCTCCTATGTTCCAGCTTACACCCGTTGCCCCTTGTCCTATCATTGGGTGTCACTGAGAAGAGCCTGGCTCTGTCCTCCTGACACTGTCCCTTAACATATTTATAAACATTAATAGGGTCACCCCTCAGTCTCCTTTTCTCCAAGCTAAAGAGACCCAGCTCCCTCAGCCTTTCCTCATAAGGCAGATGTTCCACTCCTACATTTTCAACTTCTACTTCAGCCCCACTGCTGCCAAGCCATGAAATGTGCCAATCCATTTTCATCTATAAAGTCTCCTTAATTTTTCATCCTATAATGATACAAATCCATGTTGAGAATACGATGTTTGTGGCAGCACAGTGATGCGTGCACTACTCAGATGAGCAAATTGCCTGGAATCAGAACCCTCCCAATGCAGTGTAAGTACCTGCCTTAACTTTCTCCCACACTGTAGCCTGTAAAAATGTTGACCTACAAAGCACACAGATTAGACAGCCAATGAATGGATTTCTTTCTTTGCAAAACTATTATACTAACATCTTCCCAGCATGTAACCCATACAGGAAAAAAACTTTATAGTCCCAGTCATGATTTGAAGTTACTGAGGATTAAGTCCTATGAAGTTTAGATAGACTTTCATTAGGAGCATCTTAAAGATGTGTAGGTGTATTCAGCCAGTTACTGTGTGATCTTCTTGTAAAAATCCATCCTCTCCTACCCTTTCCCTATCCTTCTGTGTGTTGTTATGACAAAGTGCAAGGATTTACAGCAAAAAAAAAGTAACTGCTGACCTCAGAAAACATATATTTCTGCTGATCTTTGAAAGCTGTGATCAAGCTCATCATTATATCTGAAAACTGCTGTAAATAAGAAATGTCTGCATCAGCATCCCTTGCAAATCCATGGAAAATAACTTCTAAAATCAATTACTGGGAATCTGTTTCCCCTACAAAAGGGAAACATCTGTCATTTAATATGACAGCAAAAGATGGAAGGTCTACAGCAGATTTTAACATGCCACTGTAATAGAGGCATAACTTAGAATCATAGAATGTTTTAGGCTGAAAGGAACCTCCAGAGGTCATCTGGTCCAACCTCCCTACACAAATAGGGACATCTCTACCTAGGTCAGGTTGCTCAGAGCAACATCAAGCCTGACCTTGAATGACTCCAGGGATGGGGCCTCCACCACCTCTTTGGGCAGCCCATTCCACTGATCTATCACCCTCATATTAAAGAATTTTTTTCTAATATGCAGTCTAAATCTCTCCTTTCCTAGCTTAAAACCATTACTCCTTAAAGTAAAAAAAAAAAGTAAACTTAACTCAATCTGTTCTAAAGCATTGAAATAAATGTCTTTAATTTTTCCCTAAACACTTGAGTTTGTCCTACAGGTTCCCACTCCCATTTCCCAGTGTCTTGAGTTGGCCTAGGAAGGGTTAATGTTCACAATCAGCTGGGAGAGACCACAGCCAGGATAAACAACCTAACCAGTCAATGGGATATGTGGTACCATACTGATATCATGCCTGCTATTTAAAGGGAGGGCTGGCCTCCCATTTCTATTGAACTGTCCTTATCTCAACTTACAGGGTTTTGCTTTTTTTTCCTCCCGATTCTCCTCCAACAACACGGCAGGGTGGGGTGGTGGTGGTGGTGTATGATCATTTAAAAATAGGACTTGTCATCATTCTGGTACTATTGTGGCTATTATTTTTGGTCATCAGGGCAAGACAGAGCTTTTTTTTCTGATGAAAGACCATATATGAACATTTCAGATTTATTTCAGATACTGGACTGTGTGGAAGTACTTAAAGAAAAATTAAATATAAGATAAACCTAGCAAATTTGACAGAGAAGTCATTTAAAGAGAACACACATGAATGTTATGTCATTTTTTATGGTTAATTTTGTCATTAAATCTGCTTTGTGGCTTATGAAGTGGGTATTAACTTCTTGGTTTTGGATAAAGATAGTAACTTAGCAATTCAAAACACAGGCCTTTATTCAAAAGAAATTAAATCAGCTGATGTTTATATGAGTGACACTAAAATATTTTATTCCCAGTGATGAAAATAAACCTCCACACTTTCTCATCTCTCTGAAATTTGTACTTTACCTAAAAAAATAAGTAAACACAAACTTTGCAAAATATCAGTGCAAATCAGTGCTGTATTTCTGCATGCATCTGTAGGCACACAGCTTGAAATAACAGCCCTGAAAGGGATTTGAACTGTTCTATTTCTCTGAATTCTGCCAGAGTCCAGAGACCTGGTAACAAAAAATGGGCGGGTGGAATAACCATCTTGAAAACTTCTGACTGGGAATGAATCACAGATTTTTAACTGATCTCATTGAATACAACTCAGATCAGCAATCTCCAATAGCCAGTGCAAGTTTCACTGGTAGCAAAAGAAACCTACTCCCATGCTGGATGAATGTTGTTTGGACTTCACAGTTTATGACATCAAAACTAACAGAAAAGATTACATGACTCTTTCACTTTAAACATACTTGTTTTCATTAAATGCTCCAATGTGCCCTGCTCCATTTGAAAATGTGTAGGTTCCAGCTCCATGATACATGTTGTCTTTGAATTTGCCTTCATAAACTGCTCCAGAAGGATGTTCTAGCCTTCCAGTACCATTTAATGAATGAGAAAGAATTAAAAAATGGTTAATGTTTATGCTTACAGTCTTACTTCCTTTCATTACAATATCCTTTCAGATTGCTACCGTTAAGTCAGATATGATAATGGAGATGAAGTGACTTATTCTTTCAGAGCCAGACAGACTCCTGCTCCTACAAGGACTTTAGGTAGGAGCTTGGAAGTTTCTAGCCAGCCACAGTGTTCAATAAATCCCCCCTCTGCTGGTAGTCTCACAGGATCTTAATCTATGCAGCACAGAACTGCTGTCCCCAGCACTGAAAATAACTCATCTACCCTGACAGCCTCAGGGGTTAATTAAATTTTCTTCTGTGGGTCAAGGCAGAGCAAATCTTTCATTTGTTCAGTGCTGGCCACTAAGCCATGCTTGGGGATTTAAATCTGTGCTGTAAAGCACTTAATTCTGTGCCATAATCTTAATTGTTATCATTGCAACAACATTTTTGTAAGAGACTGAAAAAAGGCCAGACTAGACCTAGTAAAGCTACAAGATGCTGTTTGCTAATTGCAGAGCCTTATTTGTCTCATTTCAAGGACTGTCTCCTCTCCAGCATCAACAAAATAAAGTGATTTTCTTACACTCACTAATACTTACTATAGATTTCCTCTGCTTTAATGCTATATGCTGAGTTTTGCAAAAGGAATTAGCACCTACCAAGATTTTCTTACCATCTTTGTCTATTTGGGAATACGAAAAGACACTTTAATAACTGCAACATCTGCTGAGAAAGAACCAGTGTCACTGTTATAGCTGTTGGCCAAAATTAAATATATATACACAGGAATATGTATTCAAATATACAGCAGTTTGAAACCACACATAATTATCAGTGTGCTTGAGTGCAAAGTTCTTTGTAGGAGACCCCCTCAGTCATGTCTACTCTGCCCTCATGAGACCTCACCTGGAGTATTTGTGTCCAGTTCTGGAGCCCCCAGCACAAGAAGGATGTGGACATATTGGAGCGTGTCCAGAGGAGGCCCACCAAAATGATCAGGGGAGTGGAGCACCTCTGGTATGAAGACAGGCTGAGAGAATTGTGGCTGTTCAGCCTGGAGAAGGCTCTGGGGGGACCTTAGAGTGACCTTCCAGTATCTGAAGGGGGCTACATAAAGGCATGGCAAGGTCTGTTCAAAAGGGTTTGTAACAATAGGACAAGGAGTAATGGTTTTAAGCTAGGAAAGGACAGATCTAGATTGGATATTAGAATAAAGTTCTTTAATATGAGGATGATAGATCAGTGGAATGGGCTGCCCAGAGAGGTGTTGGAGGCCCCATCCCTGGAGTCATTCAAGGTCAGGCTTGATGGGGCTCTGAGCAGCCTGCCCTAGGTAGAGATGTCCCTACTTGTGTAGGTTGGACCAGGTGACTTCTAGAGGTCCCTTCCAGCCTAAAACACGCTATGATTCTATGCCAGCACGGGAGCCGGGGAGAGAAGACGGCACAACTCGTGGTTGCCAGGCGGAAGTGCCTGCGCTTGTTGCTGGGCCGGGAGCCCGGAAGCAGCCGCCTTTCCCTTCCGGGCCAGAGGGCGCTGCGCCGGCCCGGTGCGGAGCGGAGAGGTGGGAGCGGAGCCACGGGTGTCCCTGTGGGTGTGGAGGGCGGCAGTGCAGTCCCTAGGAGGGCGTGATGGTGCCGTGCAGAGCGGGGGTGGAGAGTAAAGGCGAGCGCGGGGGCCCGTGAAGGAGGTTGAGAGGAGGTGGGTGAGCCGAGAATGGGGGTTCCCGGGAACCTGGGCGGAAGGAGGGGACGGGGCTCCTGCGGTGAGGGAGGCGGGGGGGGCAGGGGAAGAGGTTTGGGGGTCCCCGGGCGTGGAGTGCTGGTGAGCGGGCACCCCTAGGAGCTGTGCAAGGCTGGAGGCGCGGGGAAGTGCTGGGGGGTCGCCAGGGAAGTGACCCAAGGGAGTGGAGCTGTTCAGTGCCGGGGGCTCCGCGCAGTGTGTTGAGGGGAAGGAGGCTGGGACCCCGTGTGACAGTGTCCTGGGGGTGGCTGTGAGTGTCTGTGTGTGGCTGCTGTGGTCACCCTCTTGGCCCCCCTCACTTATGCCAGGCTGCTTATAGTGGGATTGATACCAAAAAGTCCTCTATAAAAGAACCCTCTAACACTTGTTATGCTGTCAAGATCAGCTTGTCTGTTAAATCTTGCCCAGTCCTGGTGGAGCTCCAGTGGGAAGAACTGCCACAAAAAAGGGAAGTTTGCTTTTGTCCCACCCCGACTGTTGCCACTCTCTGAGCCCTCATTTAGGCTGTTTACTCATTCATGCCAACATCAGTTTTTGTCCTGGCTCTGGAGGTGCCAGTGCAGAGATCCAGGTAATAAGCTTCTGCTTATTCTGCTTCTGCTAACCTGTCCCTGCAATAGCTTTCTGTTTGCAGAAGTGTGATGATGGGGCATGTGTTAATGTCAGGCCATTCGGTCACTGACAACAACTTCTTAATATTTTAAGTTTAAGTTGTTTAAGCAGGGTGAAGATCCTGCTGTGAGAAGGAGAGGACGGCTTCTCTTTTCCAAGACAGGTCCCTAATCACTCCCCTGTCCAGGCTCCACAGTGTGCTCTACCATCTGGGCAGCTCCTTGCAGAAGTGAATGGGTCAGGAGCAGGTTAATGTGGAAACAAACTGTATCTTTGGCTTCAGCTTTCCTTTGACCTTTTACTTTCAGCCCTGCAAACTCTTGAGTTGAAAAGTGTAGGGCACAGGCTGCTTTGTGTTGTGAAAGTTCCTTAGGGCACCCATGTCCAAGAAAATTCCATCGGAGTGGCAGAACTGGAGCTCCCAGGCTAGGCAGCACTGCTGGTCGGCTCATCCGTGTATCAGAGATCCTTCTATTTTTGGTTGAACAACTATGAGGAGTATTACTTTTATTTTCTAAACCCACAGAACTTGTTTAACAGTGTTCTAGAAGAATGTGCTTTACTTAAGGTGCATACAAATACACCAACAAGCAGATAATTAACTGCAGTTTAAGAGAGTATCTTCTCTTGTCACATGGAAAAATAAATAATATAACATGTGCCTGGACATTTGTAACGTGCTAAATCATAACTAAGAGCCATTTTTTTCTCCCTTCTTCAGCAAGAGAACATGAATCCAGCAGGGAGGAAAAGAGGAAAGCCCAACAGAGGAGGAGGGAGAAAGAGAGGAGGCAGTGGAAGAGGAGGAGGCAGCAGTGGAAGAGGAGGAGGCAGCAGCGGTCATTCAAACAAATCTCAACTTGGTGGAAATAGGAAATGTTCAACCAAAATTTGGGATGATGGAGATGATTTCTGCCTCTTTGAAGAACCAAGGCAGGAGTCCAGGTTGTTCTGTAATTTGGGGAGGTTTGGCATAGAGATCTTTAGGATACTGTGGGGATGGTTTTTGACATCTTTGAATATCCAGAAGAGTGAAGGGGTGATGAAACTGTTTCAGTGTGAAGCAGTTTTTACATATCTTTTTTGATTAACATTTTAAACGTTTTATAGTTAGGAAAGATTTGATTTTTTAGAAAAGATTAGAACCTCTGATTTTCTTCTTTGATCATAAAGCAATTTCAGAACATCTTTGACCAGAAAACATTAATAAACACAGGATATTCATTTTTGTGTATTACAAAGCAGAAGCTGGGCAGTGTAAAATAAGCAATTTAGAATTAATTTAATATCCTGAATGTGTTCTGACCAATCCAGCTTAGAAATACGTGTAGTCTGAGAACAGCTTTACCTAGCAAAGTGTTTATTAAATCACTTTGGATTTGACATAGGATAAAATACTTAATAGAATAAAATCGTCAGGGTTGGAAGGGACCTTAAAGATCATCTAGTATACATATATAAAAAAATATACATAATGTACATATATGCATGAATGTGTGCAGACATGCACGTCCTGCTCACATAAGAATGAACCCAATTGAATAATGCTTAGGTGATGAATTTGTCTTATTTTGTTTTTTTCTGTTTAAAATTGAAAGGTTAGGTCCTAACACATCCCAATTCAGTCAAGATCATTTAAGCCAAGCATGTTCTATCTTAATTTTTAGATCAAATGCCCCTGCCAGAAGAGGAGGACAAACAAAACAGAGGTCTGAAGCAAGAATGCCTCTGCAGACCATATACATGACATCGGAGAATCAGAGAAGAGTGAAAGAACTTCTTCAAGAGCTTCAAGGACAGGAGCTGGCTCCTGAATCAGAGTTAGTTTAAACGGGCACACTACTTCTAGTTCTTCTAGATGAGCATGCTTTAACAGGCACACTGTTAGAAATGAAACAATGTTCTTTTTTCCCTTTAACTTATAATTTGATGTCAAATCCTGTGGTTTTGAATCTGCTTTGTTCTACAATATTAACTCTGGGAAAGTAGTAGCAAAATTCTCCATTTAAATGGAGGACTTAAAACTATAAAAGGCAGTTTTCTGTCTACTCAACATTTTAATTTGATTATTCTTTTTTATCAGAATAGCTGATTATGATGAAGACAATGATGAACCTGATTACCTTGATGATGAAGAGTGCTGGTCAAGAGATCAAGAAGTTTCTTACATAATACCAAGGTCATCAGCTGAGCAGAGAATTGTGGAGAGTGAAGTGTCTTCATTTGCTGTGCACAAACTCTCCAGGTGAGTAATTTGTGTCTTGTAAAGGTAAAGCACTAGTCTCGATACTCTAAGCTCTCAGTGCTTGGGCTTCCTCTTGACTCCAGGAAAGTCCTATGTGCAGGATGAGTTTGTTTCTCAAACAAATTTAATCCTCAGCTAGATGAATTTAAAATAATGGTTTTATGGAAATAAATCACTGCAGCCTTTTTCCCAGTGAAGTTTTCAGTTCTTTCTGCAAGATAATGAAATAAATATTGGGAAAGTTCAAGGAGCATTGCTGTTATATGTATGTTTCTTCCAGGTAGGTAATGTTTCAAAACCTTGTAAGTGTTCTTCATCCATTTTGCTCAGATATGAGCATTTATTAACTATTTTTGCTTTATCTGAGAGTATGTTATATGTGAGAGGGCTTAGCTTTTTCTGAAGAGTTTAATTTAAATAGTTCATCTGGGAAATCTAATCCTGTAACTATTATGTACTATGAGGTGTGAGATAGTTGCCACAAACTAATTTGTCACCTTATAAGCAACAGACTAGCATTCACAGAAACTAAATTCTCATTTAAAATAGCATAAATATTTTGTGGGTTGGTTCCCCCCTCACCCAGTAGTAGTGATAGTATCTCACGCCATACATGCTTCCTTTGTGTAAGCCTAAAAAGGCAGATCTGTGGTCATTTTGCTTCATGTAAGTCTCTGTCACTCACTTGTTGCCATGTCTGTGTTTTATTGCAGGTATGGTTTTGACAGTGAGCGTTGTAGGACAGTGCTGAGATCCTGCAATGGTAATATTGGGGCATCACTGGAGTATTTGCTGTTGCAGTGTTTTACTGAAAGATATGGAGAGAAGATGCAAGTTTCTGCAACAGCTGCTGAAGCCAGTCAAGAAGAATGTTTAGAACAGAGACAAGAAGAGGCTTTTGCCCTCCGGTCAATCTACGGAGAAAAATTTGTAGAAAGAATTCAAAACCGTGTTTGGACTTTTAGTTTGAAATTGGACTACCTAGCAAATAGGCACAGCAAATCTAAACAAAAGGGTGGTTCTACTAGGGACTCAGCAAAGCAGACTTCAAAGGAAATATGTAACTTTTATCTCCAAGGAAGCTGCAGGTTTGGTTCAAAATGCAGATTTGCACATGAATTCCCTCCAAACCACCCATTAAAACCTACCAGGAACTCTGTAGATGATGCTCATCTCGTCTCTGATGGTCCCATATATGAACTAGAAGTAAGATTTCCTGAAGAAAACAAGTATCCACTTCAGGCACCTCTTGTGGCATTTTATTCCACTGATGAGAATCTACCTCTTGCCTGTCGTTTACACATTGCTGAATTACTCTTCAGAAAGGCCTTGGTAGCTGCAGAGTCTCAGGAGCCCGTGGTGTACACCTTGGTGACTTGCTTAGAAGATGAATTTGAAATAAGCGAGTTACTTGAAAATACTCACCACAAATACAGTGTTCCTCCTGTGTCCCTGCTGGCAACACCTTTGGTAAAGCCAAAGACAGAGAGTGCATCTGATTCGAATCGAATGGCTGAAGGTACACCAAATTTCCCTCTATGGATTCTGGGCAAAGAACAGTCAAAAAGATTTTAAAAAACCCCAAACATAGAAGGCAGAAAGCCCAATTCAGGCATCTCTTCCAAATCTATTTCTGGAGATTATGGATCTGGCTGACCACATGACTTTAATCTGTCTGTGCCTCAGGAAGTCCCTTCCATAATAAAGCTGCAGCAGAGAGGTTTTCTGCTGGCAAGAAGTGAGTTAAAGGAGCACTAGAGGTAATGAGTTTGGGTTGGCAGAGTGAACAGTGCCTATTCCCACACAATCAATTAAAAGCCATTGAGTGATGTGGTGTGAGGTCACCAAAATTCACCAGATAAGTGTGCTTTGAAGGGAACGGGAAAGGTTGTTTGCAAGCTACACTTAATGCCATAGGGTAGTTTTAATTAAGCTGGTGCTGCCATCATGGTCTTGTGCTCCACAGAAGTGATCACGTGGTGAATTGGGGAGGGGAGCTGAGACATGTAAAATGTTCAGAAAGGCAAACCATTACCAGTCTGGGTCACTGTGTGGCCACCCAGACCATGGTGTTGCAGAGCACAGACAAGTGGGTTGGAACTTGAGAAGTAGTGGTTTGGTGGGTGAGGGGAGGTTTGCTGGTAGTATTGAATTAAATGCATATTAATAGAGTTGTGCAGGCCCTCAGCTCCAGTCTAACAAGGTTCTTTGTTGAGAATGCTCCTGGAACACGTGTCTTTTCTGCAGTGCTTATCAGGTCCTGTTCCTTGGTAATAAGAATACCTAACTGCTCATTTTCTGTCTCACTCTACATTCTCTCTCTCAAGCCTCAGCAGTGCCAGAACCTCAGGAAGAAGAGGAGGTGGCAGAAGAGGAGGAGGAAGATGAACCTGAACAAGTCGTTGTGGAGAATGAGAGTTACGTGAACCTCAAGAAAAAACTTTCCAAAAAGTACAATGTGCAGGCAAAGACTCTGTATAATGAAAATGTTAAAATCTGCACGCAGTTTCGGCTCAGAAAGGTATAATGTACAAAACAGAGTATCTGTTTTCATTCTCACCTTAGAAAAATAAATATTTAAGCCACAGGCTGGTTTTTAAACAGTTCTGTTCCACTCCAGTGGTGTTCTTACTGCCATGCTGTTCTTGTGCATCAGTCTTCTAGGCACTTCCAGTCCATGTTGCATGAAAGACAGAAGCTCCCTGCATGGCAAGAGAGAGAAACGATTCTTGATTTGCTGGAAAGCAACCAAGTTCTTGTTGTGAGTGGCATGACAGGGTAAGAGTGGTTTTGCACATACAGACTTTATGTATCAAAGTATACAGATAAGAATGTCAAATATGTATCCATGTCCTGAAAAGGTTAGGGTCAAGGTCCTGTGACCAGTGACAGCAGTTTTAGGTGAAGTTCATGTAAAGGATGACACTAATGAAACAAAGTAAAATCCAAGTGGAATGCAGTCGTCATAATTTATATGGATGGAAGCTGTTGGGTTTGTGTTTTTTTTTAATTAATCCCTGATTTTGTCCTGCAGATGTGGGAAAACCACTCAGATTCCTCAGTTTATTTTGGATGCCTCATTGCAAGGATCTCCAAACAGAGTTGCAAACATCATCTGTACTCAGCCTCGCAGGATCTCTGCCATTTCTGTGGCTGAACGTGTAGCCAAAGAGAGAACAGAAAAGATTGGACTCACTGTTGGATATCAGATCCGTCTAGAAACTGTAAAGGTATATGTGCTTTGCTTGTTAGTTTTCATTTAATTCTATTAAAATATGCTTAGTGCTTCTCCAGCATATAGAATATCTGCCCTGTATCTGCCACATAGTGAGATGAGCAAGTCTGTACCACCTATATTTTATACTGTGAAGTATATTCTAGATTTTATTTCATCTCAAGTTGCACAGTCCACTTTACAGAATAAAAATGCAGTACTGTGTCTTGTATTGTTGTTTTGCTTTCAGTTGAGACAAGTGAAGGAGTCTGATAATATAAATAATGCTTCTGTCCTCTGGAAGGCTACTGACTTCATTTCCATTTGTCTCCATTTCCATTTGTCTCCCAAGTGGAGATTGAAGGGTACAACTTCAGGCAGCCAGAATGGGGGGTTGTATTCAAACTGCTGTCTTGGAAGTGAAATTTTGTCTACATTGCAGCTGATTTGCTTTTTCCAAGAACTATGTTAAAAATACAGATTCGCTGTATCTTTCTAGGGACAGAGAGCTGAGTTTATCAGAAAGGAACTCCTGCAGGAAAAACAGTTCAGATTTTTTGTTTGCCCCTTATAGGTTGTTTGCCCTTTGGTAAGAAGCAGGTGTTCTCAAGTTTTAATCAAGAAAGAAAAATTCGGCCTGTCTCCAGCAGGGGTTGTTTGGTCCCTGTCTGTCAAGCCTGGCACTCAGTTGAAACTGAATGCTTTACAGCAGTACATACTCTCTTTGCTCTTTGTTAAGTTGCACAAAATCAGCTGAATGCTTTGTCTTGTTCAAGTCCTCAGCTACCAGACTCTTGTACTGCACTACTGGTGTGCTGTTGAGAAGGCTGGAAGGAGACCTGACTTTGCAGGGAATCACCCATGTTATTGTTGATGAAGTTCATGAAAGAACAGAAGAAAGGTAAATAATCTCTTATCCTATAAGTGAAATGAAGAAACATAGTCAGAAGGATAAAGGTGACTAAGTTGCCAGTAACTTAAGTAATATTTTTTGATCCTGTGGCAAGTAACCTGGGATGGTGAAAGAAGGCTGGTTTTAGGTTCTCATCTTTGGCCAGTAGGAAGTTGTGTTGCAGCAGCCCACAAAGAAAGCACCTCTCTCTTAAATTCCTGTGCCTCCAGTCTGCCATCACACTGCAGTAGTGTTGAAAAGAGGTTTTAGATGGGGCTGGAGAGTTAAGTAACTCCTTAACCACAGTTTTCTGGTTCTTATTCTTCCCTTGTTTCAGCTTTTACCAAATACCATAAATCTTCACATGCCCTCTTGGGAATTATTTCTCCTGATGGAGGCTTCAGCAGAGCACCTGCAAGAGACAAGTGCTCGTGTTTTCTTCCAGTCTGTAGATTTTACTATAAAAACTTCTAAAAAGTCTTATCCTGTCTTGCTTCAGCCTCCTGCAGTTTTACCCCGCTTACCTGCTGATGCCAGGCGAAATATAATTTCTCTGTAAACTAGGTGGCAAGGATCCTTGTCTTTGTTGTTTTCCTTGTGAAATGCTGCAATGCAGTGGGTTTCCAGGAGGCTTTGACTGTGACCTGTTATTATATTTTAGCCTCATAAAAAGGCTTGAATCTCTCAAGGATTCTTTGTCCTTCTCATCTAAAATCACTTCATGTCAGTCTTCTAGGCATACCACAAAAGCTATAAATATGTTGGGAAGACTGGGTGAGTTTGAACAACTCTTCCAGTGAAAAAAAGGAGCAAAAAGGACTTATCTGTTACTTTGAGTTAACTTGTTATCTAGCATTCTTGTGTTGTCATTGATGTAATTAATTTATAAGGTAGCTAGAGCTTTCTGTCACTTAAATGATTTTGCTAAGTAATGCTGATGTTGTAGTAAGGCAGAATCAAAAATAAGTAGATTGCCTTCCATTAATTTGCTGTGTTATTAGCCTCCAGCCACTCTGAGAAGCTCATGCTTCTGTGATGGTATAGCTCTGCTATTGAAAACATCAGGAAGATAGGCAGAGTGGGGAGAAAAACACAAAGACTCTGAAAGTTAACAGTGAAGAAATTCAAATGTCTTTTTGCTTGTTTTCTTCAGTGACTTCTTGCTGCTTGTTTTGAAGGATATCATGGTTCAGAGGCCAGACCTGCGCATTATACTGATGAGTGCCACCTTGAATGCAGAGCTTTTTTCTCAATACTTTAACTCCTGCCCTATTATTAACATACCAGGTGAAAACCATTCCTTTTTATTATCTTGTCACATTCATTGGTTTAGAGGTTTGTTTTCAGTATTTCTGCTTGCAAAGTGTTTCTCAAGTGTAAGGGGCTAATTTGCAAAATGGCAAGATGAGGATTTAAACAAGAACTGATTCTAAGGGCCTAGAAGGAAAGACCAATGAGATTAAGGAAAGACAAGACTTGGAAATGGAGCCCTTTTTATGCTGACTCTATACCAGCAGAACTTCTTTCCCCAAAAGGCAAAATTGATAGGGCATGCATGAGGTGTTCATCATTCCCTGACCTCATTTCACCACAGCTGAAGACTCTTCTCTCTCCTTATGAAAAAGCAGCAGTGAGGGGATCCAGCTGGATGTGTAAACGTTTAGTCAAATGTGTCTTTTAAATTGCCAAGTTATTGCAGGGAGTGTGACAGAAAGATGTAACCTCATGGATATGTTCCCATAAGTGTATTGGCCCTTCTCTGACTCTCATGCTTGGAAAACATTCACTGTTTGTCCTAGACAGAAATTGTGCTGAAGGCTGTAGTGTAGATGAGAACTGGGCAGCCAGTGAGTGACATGATAACCTGTGTGAAATGTTAACCATCTTCTGGTTTTTTTCATCTTTTCTGCTTGTGTGGCAGGTAGATTTATTCTCATGTTTCCTTTTAGGTCGAACATTTCCTGTGGAACAGTTTTTTCTGGAAGATGTGATTGCAATGACAAGGTATTAAATTGTCAGACATTCTCAGATATATTTGGCCTTTGGGGTTGCACTATTGGCCTTGAGACTGCAGTAGTTCTGGGCATAGATTTAAAAATCAAATCTTCTCAAAACTCTGCTGTCACCTGCAGTCTTGGGGTTCTACTAACACTGCAGTGGGGTCTAGGCTCTCATGTCAGAACAAGCCTTTCTGCATTAGGTACCATGGATGTTCAAGGAAAGGTGAGCTTTGCCATGAAGAGTTTGTTAGTGCTTGTGCTTTACTTGTTTCAGTGGTTAGACATTGACAAGCAAAAGAAATTTGAAGGTAAATTTCAGCACTGAAGGTGAAAAATGCAGGATACGAAACAATTCCTTTTTGTAAGCCCTACCTTGCAGCTCAGGTACCAGATTCCTGTTACCATTTGTAGTTACTGGAGGGTCACAGCAGGGCAGATATTCCAGACAGCAAGTTAACCAGCCATTGTAAATTACTTGCAGGTTGTTGCTCTGAGCTGCCCACTTAGCTGTCAATGTCAAGTTTAGAATCTCTTGCACCACAGCTTTTAGAAGGCTAACACCCCAGTATGGAAGGACATCTTGACCTTGATACTGTCTATGATTTTGCAACCCAATTATACAAAGTTCTTCTCATAAAAGTAGTTTTGATACCCTATCTCTGTAGCTGATTATTAGAAGGAGTCTGTTAGTCATCTTTCCATGTCATTAAATGTTCTTCTGTTGTTCAGGTATGTTTTAGAGGACAGCAGTCCCTACAGGCGCAAGACAAAGCAAGAAAACAAACAGAATGGGAGGCACAAAAGAACTGCATTTGAAGAAGTAGAGGAGGACCTGAGACGTGCTGGCATTCTGGAAGGCCCTGACACAGCTGTCAAAGATTCAGACCCAGACCAAAAATTAACTCTGAAGCAGCTCCTTACACGATACAAAGGTGAGCTCCACCTTAAATCTAATAAGTTGGCATAGAACATTTGTCAGACAACATGGTATAATATTGTATAATGATAACATGTGTATAGTTTGTATGTTGAATGCACATGTATTCAGTTTTGTACTTGTTAAGTTGAGCAGGTCACTACTTCTAGATGAGACCAGAACCTTCCTACCAGCTGGAAAAAAAAAAGAGAACCCATTGTTCTATTGTTCTCTTAAACTAGAACAGACATCTTGGCTGAAAACAGTTCTTAGCATCTGAAAATGGATAGTTTTCAGCTCCTCCCTTGTTTCTGTCCCTTTTCAGATGCCTCCTTAATTCCACTTTCTTCTCTGTACATGTTCTTGCCGGAGCAGCCTTTACTTAAAGCACGGCATATATCTCCCCACTTCAAGGAGGTCAAAGCTGAAACAAAGGAAAGTGGAAGGGGCAATGTGACATTGAGTCACTTACAGAGCTCCCTCTGTCAGGCCTATGCCAGATGCTGTTTGAACCAAGGTGTGGTTGGTTGTGCAGCCACATCCAGGAGATGTTTTTTACAAGAGATGCTCTTACTGTGTGTTTTGTTTCTTTTTCCCCAGGAGTTAGCAAGACAGTGTTGAAAACAATGTCTGTCATGGACTTGGACAAAGTTAATCTGGAATTAATTGAAGCCTTGCTGGAGTGGATAGTTGCTGGCAGACATTCATACCCCCCAGGTAATTCCATTGTCTTTGAGAGATAAACAAAAGTAGATTCATGGAGACTCTGTGCTTATAGATAGCCCAAAGCTAATGTTTTGCATGCAGAGTTTCTGTAGTTAGTGACTATTTTGGGGGAAAAAAACCCAAAAAACCCCCATTCTAGCTGAGTAACAAAGACCCTGATATACATGGGATGGGGAAGGTGAGAGGCTTGTCTACTTCCAGAGGTCTTTGGACTGTTGCAGCTTGTGTGGGCTTTGTACAATAATTGCAAAATGGGGCTGGAGTTTTGACTTGGGCCTTCTGCACGTTGATAAAATGTCATAATGTCCTTTCTGTTGAGTGATTTTTTATATTTTTTTTTTTTTAAAAATCTGTGTATATAGGTGCTGTGTTGATATTTTTGCCTGGTCTAGCAGAAATCAAGATGCTTTATGAACAGCTCCAGTCTAATGCTCTTTTTAATAACAGGCACAGCAGGAGGTAAGGCAGAAAAGCTCCAAAACTATTGGTCTTTACCCATAAAAAGAAAGTAGGTTCCTGCACTAAACCCACCTTTATCCAGGGATAAGTAAAGATTATTAAAAGTGTGAGACAGCTTGTGATATGAAGGTGTTGACTCCAGTCAGGGTAGTTCCTTTCTCCTCAACTCAGGAAGGTTAGTTGTTGTTGAAGTTCTTGGAGACCTTAGTCATGAGTATTCTTCATGTTGTGCTCTGCATGATCCAGTGGACTGTTGAAAACATCACCTTGGCCCTTTTTCTGTTTCAGAATGTTTGCTGAGACATATTCAGTTGTGGTTGCATTTGGCCTTAGATTGTTACATGGAGATGTAGTTGGATCTCCTTGACTAAACAGTTTTACACAGATATCTATGGGAAGGTTAGCTGGAGTGATTTCTTACTGTCTGGTATTGTACATGACAGATTCTAGACTCTTAAAAAGTGGTAGAATTTTTTCTCAGCTCTATTCTGAGACCTGTCCCTTCTGTAAACCTCTCCACCTTCCCTTAGAATATGTATCAGAAATAGCATGGCCAGCAAGACCACACCTCAAATACTAGGTTCAGTTTTGGGCCCCTCCCTACAAGAAAGACATTGATGTGCTGGAGCATGGCCAAAGAAGAGCAACAAAGCTGGTGAAGGGTCTAGAGAACAAGTCTTACAAGGAGCGGCTGAGGGAGCCTAGGGTGTTTAGTCTGGAGAAAAGGAGGTGGAGGGGAGACCTTATCACTCTCTACAACTACCTGAAAGGGGGTTTTAAAGAGGTGGGTGTCTGTTCTCCCAAGTAAGGAGTGATAGGACAAGAGGAAATGGCCTCAAGTTGCCCCAGGAGAGGCTTAGATTGGATATGAGAAAAGATTTCTACACTAACTGGGTAATCAAGCACTGTAACAGGCTGCCCAGGAAAGTGGTTGAGTCATTATCCCTGGAGGTAGTTGAAAGACAGATGTGGTGCTTTGGGATGTGGTTTAGTGCTAGGTTAGCTTGGGCTCAATGATCTTAAGGGTCTTTTCCATCCTACACAATTTTATGATTCTGTGTCACATGCTGTCATATTGTCCTTCCAGGTGTGTGGTTTATCCACTTCATTCTTCACTGTCTAGTGAAGAACAGCAGTCTGTGTTCCTCAGGCCTCCTGCAGGAGTTTTCAAAATCATCATCTCTACAAACATTGCAGAAACATCTGTCACCATTGATGATGTGGTCTATGTGATTGATTCTGGAAAAATGAAAGAGAAAAGGTACTGAGATTCATTCCTCAGGGCTTTGTGATCTGGGAAACTGCTCTGTGCCTTGAACTGCATACTTTAGCTTTCCAAAGACCTGGGAAAAACTTGAAGCAACTTGATCTTATTAATGTTTATAAATATGTTAAGGGAGAGTATCAGGAGGATGGAGCCAGGCTCTTTTTGGTGGCATCCAATGATAGGACAAGGGGCAATGGGTGTAACTGGAACATAGGAGGTTCCACATAAATATGAGAAGAAACTTCCCAGTGAGGGTGACAGACACTGGAACAGGCTGCCCAGGGAGGTTGTGGAGTCTCCTTCTCTGGAGATGTTTCAAGCCCACCTGGACGTGTTCCTGTGCAACTTGGTCTGGGGGATCCTGCTCCGGTGGGGGGATTGGACTAGATGATCTTTGGAGGTCCCTTCCAATCCCTAACATTCTGTAATTTTGTGATCTGCAGAAAGCTGCTTCAGGGTGGGGTTAGCCAGTCTAGACTCAGATTCAACTGCAGGGGTGGGAATTGTGTCCGTACAGAAGTTGGCAGCATCTGCTCTGCATTCTTCCTCTCCTGTAGGTATGACCCAAGCAAAGGAATGGAAAGTCTGGAAGACACATTTGTGTCCAAGGCTAGTGCTCTGCAAAGGAAAGGGCGAGCAGGCCGTGTAGCCTCAGGTGTCTGCTTTCATCTTTTCAGTAGCCATCACTATAACCACCAGCTTATAAAACAGCAGTTACCAGAAATACAGAGAGTGCCCTTGGAGCAGCTTTGTCTAAGGTGAGCTGCTGTTCCTGTATTGCCTCAAAAAGCCAATATGCTGGATGTCCTCCACTGAAGGAAGCACCTGGAATGGCATTACCAAGGTGTTTAGTTTCTTCAGTGTTCCCTGACATGAAACCAAGGAATTTGCTCTGGAGATCTAAGGGTCTATTGACTGGTTGCTTTGATCTTACTGTCACATTGCCTCTGTGTCCAGAGCCCCCCATAATCACACCCTCCACCAATTCTCCATCCTTCTTCACACTCCTTAGCTCTTATCTGATCCTGTGAAATAGAGGTAAATCTCTCAGATCTCTCATCACCAGAGAAGATAGTTGCATTTCTTTACTACCCATGGTAGATGTTTGTCCCTTCATGCTGTAAACTCTCCTGTGGTGTTTCTGTGCAGCATAGTGCAGTAAAGCTGCAACCTGGATCAAGCATCACCATCATGCACATACTAAATTAAGAGGCTCTCCTGTCCCTGCTGCGCAATGTGCACCCCTTTGTACAAAAAGGAAATTAAACATTATTCTTTTACAGTAAAAACATTATTTTAAACCCTAGTGTGCTAAATAGGAGTCTGTTCATATGGATTCTGAGGTTGGATGAGGTACATTGCCCCCCAGCTATTATTTTACATTGCTTCCTGACTTGACATTACAGACCCTATTCTAGGGAACATGTTCTTAGAACCTTGTTTTCTGATGGTTGGTTTGTTTTTATAAAAGCATGCTTTTTTGTCCTGTGTCTGGAACTAAGCTGCTTTTGTTTTGTTCGTTCTTTCTGTGGTTTTTTTTCCCTTCCTGAAGAATTAAGATTCTGGAGATGTTTTCTGCACAGAGTCTTCACTCTGTCTTATCACGACTAATTGAGCCCCCTAGAACTGAGTCTTTGCGAGCATCAAAGCTGCGGCTACAAGACCTGGGAGCGTTAACTCCAGATGAAAAGCTCACCCCTCTGGGATATCACTTGGCTTCTCTGCCTGTTGATGTCAGGATTGGCAAGCTAATGCTGTTTGGCACCATCTTCCGCTGCCTCGATCCTGCACTAACTATAGCAGCCAGCCTGGCCTTTAAGTCACCTTTTGTAAGTATTCTCAAGAGTACCATGCAGCCCACTTTGAAAGAGAGATGTTTTCATGCAGCAGCAAAACGCTGTTGTAACTTGTGGTGTACCACACTTGAGTATTTTCATTTTCCTTTTTATCCTACATTGTTTATATGTTAATGCAGTGCTCATTAAACAGGTACAGTTATAAGCAGAAGACCAAAACCACACAGCAGTGACAAAAATGTTATTTATTTTATGAGTGGCAGTAGAAACAGAGTGGATACTAGTTTCAGTTTGAGCTAAGAAGTACAGCCAGACCAGTTCATCTGAATTTGGTGTCAGAATTGAAAGTTAATGGAAATAAAAGAAGCAGAGAAATAATTACAAAATAGTGATAATGATGAAATGACACGCCTGAGCTGTGAATGCAGAGTTCAGTTTGGATATCAGTTTATGTGTTTGCTTTCACTTTGGCTTTTTGATTCAGCTGCTGTACTTAGAGGTGTTCTTATTGTTGTTAATCTTCAACTGCAATGTACAAACTTGATGAAAAGTCAGACTTCCTTGAAGTTTTGATTGCTATTGTTAGTAGTACAAATAGTTTATATTGAGTATAGTTGTGAAAGAATGAGAAATAGACTGTTCTAGTTATTTAATTGCATATTGTTTTCCATATGCTTATTGGGCATACAAGTGTCTATATGCTGATGCAGAATAACTTAAATTCAGCTTTTTTAATGTCCTGATTTACTATCACCCTCTCTCTGACAAAGTGGATTTTAGACCTCCTGTGCTCTTCTCTATTAGAGGCATTCACACTTGAGCTTCAGTTCCATTAACTTGCTAAGATTTCTCAGATGGTGTTTTTCATTAATGTTGGCATTCTGCAGCTGCAGAGAGCTTTGCCCAAAGTAAAATATTTTCTGTAAGCTGATTCATCACAGATTTACCTTTGGATCTCTTGTGGCTAGATAGCTCTGCTGTTGATCAGGTATTTTTTAATGCCTCATATTTTCTGTTATCTGTGGAGAAAATTTGCATTCTGACCTGTGAGCTGCTATGAAGATACCAAAGATTGTGCCATGCAGTTCTCACAATGGCTTGTCTAAGTTGGGAGGGGAAGAACATACTGAATTTGTTACTGCCTGTCTAGGTGTCACCATGGGATAAAAGAGAAGAAGCAAACAAAAAGAAGTTGGAGTTTGCAGTGGGAAACAGTGACTACCTGGCTCTTCTCCAGGCCTATAAGGTGAGCTAAAATTCAGTAGCCTCTTTCAGAGGTTTGTGATGTGCTTGAATTTCAAGCCAAAATATTTTATTAAAGGTTTTTTCCCATCCTCTCAATTAGGGATGGCATTTAAGTCTCAAAGAGGGCTCTCAGGCAAGCTACAACTACTGCAGGGAGAACTTTCTGTCAGGAAGAGTTCTTCAGGTAAGTCAGTTCCTGTAGCCTTGTAGAGGGACTGGTTGAGACACTGGCAGAGTCCTAGTAGTAGAAATAAGCAACTTGTAAAGATTCTTCTTGTTCTGTGTGGCACCCATCACAAGCCTTTGTCTGTTTGCAGGAAATTGCCAGTCTGAAACGGCAGTTCACAGAGCTGCTTTCTGACATTGGGTTTGTGAAAGAGGGGTTGAAAGCCAGAGACATTGAGAAGAAGTGGTCCCAAGGAGGTGATGGTGTGTTGGATGCCACAGGAGAAGAGGTAATTCACAGCATTTGAGGGCTGCAGTTTTTCATTTGACCTGGGTGCTGGAGTGGGCTCTAGACTGGTGGGCTACTTGCCACAGCCTGGCTTTGTAATCTCACACTGTGATCTGCCTGTTCTGTTCTTCCTACCTGTACATCCTGTGTGCTGGTAGGAGCCTCTATTGCATGAGGCCTTATGTTCCCAGATGTGGAAGTGAGCTGAAACAGTGAAACACTGCTGCTTTGACATGTTAGAAGTCAGCAAGTGGTGGAAAGGCAGGAGTCTGACTCATTGGGATTAATATGAATATTGGGATTAATGCCAACCTTATTTTGGGAAC
The DNA here is from genome assembly GCA_013401335.1 of Brachypteracias leptosomus. NCBI lineage: Eukaryota > Metazoa > Chordata > Aves > Coraciiformes > Brachypteraciidae > Brachypteracias > Brachypteracias leptosomus. The sequence continues at coordinate 609,808 of VYZX01033112.1, read as the reverse complement.
AGAATTACATTACTGAGCAGGCAGTGAAATATCCCAGCATTGCAGACAATCTTCAGAAAGCAGTACCTCTGGAGCCAGAGATCTCTTAAAGTTACGTGATAAAGTCATAAAGATTTGGTAGTTGTAGAGTCTCACTGCACTGGGACAACTTGTGCTTGCTTTCTCTCAGAGACAAGCTGCTGGTAATCAAATATTAAGGAATAATTAGGTTTGGTACTTACTGCAAGGTGGTCAGTTTGCTCTGTTGATAAGGAGGTAACACATCCCAGGTCTAGCCTGAGACCTTAGGAGCAGTAACTGGTCCTCTCCTATAGAGCACAGCAGTGCAGCTATAAAAGTCAACCAGTTTCAGGAATTAAATCATTCCAGAAGTAGGGCTTTACCTTTGTAGATTTACCTGTAGAATACTAATGCATGCTTTAATTTCACAGGCAAATTCAAACGCAGAGAACATCAAGCTGATCTCAGCTATGTTGTGTGCTGCACTGTATCCCAACGTTGTTCAGGTAAAAGAATGCTTTTACATTTCCCCTTCTGCTCACTAGCATGTCCATACGGCCTGCTTCCAGTCTGGGCTGATTCCAGCAGCCTTGAGCCTAGCTTAGGTTGCCAAAACTTGCTGCTCATAGTGTTAGAGGCAGACAACTGAGCTCCGGTTTGTATTGCTTGAGACTGCTGCTGTTCCTACAGGCTGAATTTAGTGTTATGCAGAAGCCAGCAGCAAATGTTCTTAAGAAGCTACTTTAAATTACTTGGAGGTTTCTAGTCCTCCTGGGAGATTTCCCATTTTTCCAGAGTGTACTGTAAGCCACCGTACTTTCAACAAATGAGCTCTCTGCAAACAAAGTTAAAAAAACCCAAACCACCCACAAACAAACCCCTCCCAAACCTGTCAATAGTACAGTTGCCAACTGGACTGTTTAGCTTTTTAGAAGGCTGAGGTTACAAATGAACAGCCAGGGTTAGACAGCATTCAGAGTGTAATGATCTGTCTCTAGTGACTTGATATGTTACTACTTTAGAATTTCTGGTTTTGAAAAAATTAAATCGTAAGTTTAAAAAGTTTTCTGGTACAGAAAATTTTATAATTTTTTTTATCTTATCGTACAGGTGAAAAAGCCAGAGGGCAAATACCAGAAGACCAGTACAGGAGCAGTCAAAATGCAACCAAAAGCAGAAGAGCTGAAGTTCGTTACCAAAAATGATGGTTATGTTCACATTCACCCTTCATCTGTGAATTATCAGGTCAGGATTCTTTTTTTTTTTTTTTTCTGCAAAGCGTTGGCCTTTTTATCACCTTTTCTTGAGCAGTTGAGATTACAGTGAGTGGGTGTTGTAAATAAAAATCTTCACAATTGAACAGTCTGTGTTAGAATTGTAAATAACAGCACGTTCCCGAGTTAAAAGTGTCCTCTTGAACACACCATTAAAGTGCAGCCTCTGGAGTGGAATTAGCAGATGGAGTAACCCCACCATTCATATTTTCTTAAGCTGTGTCCTGCAAAGCTGCATGCAAAAATGTTGCTGTTGCAACACTTTCCTGACTTCTCAATATTGACTGGGTTTGCATGTGTGTGTGTAGCACCTTCATACATGTAGATGACTTCTCTGCACAACCTTCAGCTTTGCCTCTTCAGCTGTAATATTATTTGTTAAATAATTCAGAACATACTCTGGTTTATTTCTTTGTGGGTCCTCAAACTTTGAAGTTAATTTTCTTTCCAGCTTAGTAGCTAATACTTACATAAGAGCTCTCCTCTCTCTGCCATCATATATGGTGTAATATTCATCTCATAAAGTCTGTTTCCATATTTGATGATTCATTGCTTTTCCAGGATATAAATTACTTGCTTTAAAAAAGGTGGGGTTTAATCACTAACCACATATTTGGGTTATAAAAGCTTTGAGCTGTTCATCAGTATTGCTTTGAGAGAGCATAACAAACATGCATGAAAATGTCTTTAGTATGACATGGAGGACTTAGGGCCTTGAAGCAACTTTGTTGAATTAGCTGATTTCTCACATGCTCGCTGCAAAGTGGGAAGGAGCAAGAGTGGCTGCCAGTTATCCAACTGGCCAAGTAATTGGCAGGTCTTACAGGTCAAAGAGTCTGTTAGTCATGCAGGTGCATTTTAGGCACATTTGCTGTTCTTTGCAACCATAGTAAGAGGTGGAGGCCTCTGGGGGGGTTTCTCAGGCAGCCCCATGTTTGCCTGAGCAAGCAGGAAGAGATGTGGTACTTAAACGAGGATGTTGTGTGTGTTCCAGACGAGGCACTTTGATAGCCCCTACCTGGTGTATCACGAGAAGATCAAGACCAGCCGTGTGTTCATTCGAGACTGCAGCATGGTGTCAGTGTACCCACTGGTCTTGCTTGGAGGTGGGCAAGTTCACATGCAGCTGCAGAAGGGAGAATTTGTCATTTCTCTTGATGATGGATGGATACGGTTTGTGGCTGCCTCTCACCAGGTAAGGAAGAGAAATAATCTTGGGACTGCTGCAGAGCTGTATTTGTGTTTAGAGTGCAGATGTTTCATGAGCCTTACACTTGTCTCTGTTTTACCATGTGTTAGGTGGCTGAGCTGGTGAAAGAGCTGCGCTGTGAGCTAGACCAGCTGCTGCAGGATAAAATCAAGAATCCCAGCATGGATTTGTGCATGTGCCCCCGTGGATCTCGGATTATCAGTATGATTGTAAAGCTTGTGACCACTCAGTAACATGAGAACAGCTTTCTACAAAGACTCAAGTGTCTGCTCCTCCCTGAGAACAGACCAACTAACATCAGTTTCTTAACATCAATTGCCCCAGGACATGGTGCTGATCTCTGAAAGACCAAGTTGGGAACTGTGCTATTGACACGTTTTAGGAATTTTTGTTTGTGGTTTTTGGTTTGTTGGGGTTTTTTTTTGTTAGCAGAGAGCTCGCTTGTTGAAAGTAAGGTGGCTTACAGTACACTCTGGAAAAATAGGAAAGCTCACAGGAGGAATAGAAACCTCCAAGATAAAGTGTTTTTTTTCATGAGGTTGTACATGTGATAGTGTTTTCTGGTCACAAAAATACCTGCTACTGAGATGGTTCTTGTAATAGTGATGTCTGGAGGCAGCGTGTGACATTATAAGTCACTCTCAAATTGGTTTAAACTCACTTCTACGTTTTGGCCAAGACTTTACTGAGGGTAGTCAGTCTTTGCTGAGTGGAGATTGTTTTGGTTATGGTTCAACCCAAAGCCCTTAAAAAGGTGAGCACCTTTTGAGTCATGTCAAGTGGTTATGAAATTTATTTAGAGAGCATCCTCTGGTAAGGAGACTGTACCTGATCAGTTGGAATAATGTGTTTGATCAGTGCAGGCTGTTCTGGTTACTGTGTAAAACTGCAGAGTGTGTGGATGTTTGCCCTGAAAGCTAGGCTCTTCCAGCCCACCCTGCACTGGGAAAAAGTAAAACAGATGAGAATGAACTGCTGTGTGGTCACTGTTACAGGGCAGTCCTCCTGCCACCATGCACAGCGGTAAGAAAGTCCCACTTCAGGAACCTTTTAGCCAAACCCCAGCTCTGAGGAGTGGACTGCTACATAAATGCTGCAGTAGCAATGAACTAATAGTTCTTCCCTTCAACATTGCTTAGTTGCAATGCTGAGCATTGCTACAGCCAAGCTGCTTGATGTACTAGCAAGTGCCTTAAGTGAAGTAACATTCCTGTCATCTGTAATGTAAACACTGCCTATACCACCAGGTCTGCCTCAAAATAGCCTTCAGGCTGAGGAATGATGGGCAGAAGAAGGTTTATCTTTTGAAGACTACTTAGATTCTTTTTCCAAAAACACTTGCATGTTTATAGGAGCAGTTTCACAACACACCCTTGCATGAGGAAGAAGACAAGAGTATCAAAAACCAATGTACCTGTGCAGTAGAATGGTCTTTGTTGAACTGTGTAAGGTGTGTAAGGCTATTCTCATAGCTTGTTGGTCACCAGTAGCACCATACTCCTGTTAACTGCACACCTGGATGCTTGGGGCTTTTTTCTGAGGTTTAGTGAAAAGCTGTTATAAGGCCTAGAAATTGTGGGGTATAAAAGCACTGCAGAGCCATATAAAGTGTGTTGTGAGCCATTAATTCTATGTGAAGTGGGACTGGTTGTTAGATACCATGTTGCTTCTGCCATGCCATAAGGGTAAGCAAAGAGATGCTGATCAGGTTGGCTGTGGAGTAAAATAGGAACAAATTGCACTTTTCCCCTTAGACTTCCAACTTAGAAATTGGTATCCTCTTAAATAAATGACTTCTCAACCATCAGGGAGTGCTGCGTTTTGGATGGAAAATAGTGTTCAATCAGTGTTGTTAGGACTGAGGACCATGGTGGTGTAGCAGTTAAATATCCCCTTAGGCTGAATTAAGGTGAAACACCACCAAAGAATTGCCTTAGATGTTTTATTTATGGTGGAAGCAACCTGAACGTGGAAGGTGTAAAAGTGGGGAGCATGTAGCATCTGTAGCAAGCACACCCCCCCCCCAGCCTTTGATCCCTTGGTGGTGATGATGACAGAGGTGGCAAGTCTCCGATGGGTATGCACATGGCTCCTTGGGTTTGTGGCTTTTAGTGTCTTTCAGGCTAGTCCCTGGTCGTGAGCCTGCTCCTCAAATGCTGTATGAACTCTGCACCATATGGCAGGCTCTCTTGCTCAGCATATCAGAACACACTACTCTAGGTAATGTGTCCAGCTCTGAAGTCCTCAGCACAGGAAAAGCAAGAACCTGTTGGAGCAAATCCAGAGGAGGGCCACAAAACCAGCAAGGGAACACCTTCAATGAAGAAAGGATGAGAGATCTGGGGTTGTTCAGCCACAGGGAGACCTTATTGTGGCCTTTCAGTACTCGAAAAGGGCTTATAAGAAAGATGGGACAATAGTTTTAGCAAGGCCTTTTGCACTAGCTGCTGCACACCCCAGTAACACACTGCAAGCACTCCACAGTACAGCTGGACCTGTCTTTAGTCTCTAACAAGAGGATGAGACCCACTTAAACATACAGGACAAGCACCAAACACAATGGTAGTAGCTATTATTGACTCACTGCAGGGTACTGAGAAGAGCCATCTCCAGCAGCAGCTAAGTGGTTCCTTCTCCAACCTCCTCCATGGGAGCTGCCTCCCTCCTCCTACTGACCAAACCCTCATTCCAGCCTTCCTCTACCCTCAAGTCCCAGCCTCCCCCCTTTCCTGTAATACTGAGTGGAAAGGATGAAAAAGAAAGGTAGCAGTAGAAGAGTTTTAATCTACAAGTTTATTGTGGAGTCAGCTTGCTTCAGGAGTACAGAGCAAAAAAAAAAGAAAAGTTATTTCCCCCCCCCCTTAAAAGCACTGGGGCATAGGGTCATTTTACTGCAGTGGGGCAGGGAACACAATAGATACTCCACCCAGCAGCATTCAGCAATGGCTTCTGGGTCACCCTAGTTTAATGCTGTTGCTTCCAGCTCCCTCTTCTGTAGCTTATAATGGACTATGATTATGACAAAATATTAACTGCAGCATCATCAGCAAGGAAAAACCACTTATCCTACTAAGCACCAATACACTCAAATGTACAAACATGGGCCAGACAGAGGAGGGACACGGCAAACACAGGCTGTAGTACACTGGATCAGTCTGTGAAATCATGTATAGAAGCTTATTATCACTCTTTTAATACCTGGACATCCTATAAAGCAACAATGACCAAAATTCATCTGAAAACCTGGGGTTGGGTGCCCATGCACAGCTGCAGTGCTAGAACAGTAGAGTATCAACCCACTGCTGACAAATTAGAAGCCCCAAGAAAATTATTGTTCCTCTCTCGTCTATAAGACACAGTAACATAGGACAGAACATTGACTTAAAAGTTTTAATTATACTAAGTCATTTGGCACTCCCATGTTTCTTACTTGCCTGGTAACAGCCATTATCAGCTGCAAAGATAACTCAAACTGGCAAATAGCTTGCACTAATTTATAATACTTATATTAAATCCTTCAGTAACCTCTCTGTGGTGAGGTGCTAAGATGAGGCACCTAAAGTCCAGTTTCCAAAAGCAACTGATCAGGACAGCAGCGAGTCCCTTCATCACACTTTACTGAAAAAGGAGATGTGACCAGGCTCGCCAGGTCAGATAGGTATAACATGAGCTCATGATTCCCCAGATGCACTGCTACTTAAGCATGACCTGCAGGTTCTGCTTGTGACCTTCAATCTGTAAGAAAAGCCATTATTTCCTAAAGAAAGTATCTAAAGGCCTTATCTTGTGCACCAGAACTACCAATTTATCGTTAAGTATCACAAAGAAGTAGTACTATTTGGACAAGCAGGACATAAAACAAGATTTCTAAAAATATTTACTTCAATAGTTTACATTCCAGAAGCATTCCAATCGCTTCAGGTGAGAAGTTCACCAATCCTTCAATGAACATGACAGACAGACCAGCATTCACACACTCCTTGTTTTTTCCATCTGTTCATGCCCTTTGTAGACACTTTTGTAAGTCAAATCAAGTGTACAAGCACGTCCAGACAGGTTTTCAGCTTCACTGAGCTCTGAGGAGGTGCAAGTAAAGACATGAGGTAAAGATCACCAGAACATTCAAGACCAAACAGTGACAATGACAGCTGGTACTGGTAACTCTTCACTCTCATTGGTGCTCTGCAGGAATGAAGTCCTACAATAGGCACACCCCTGCAGGACAGCCACTGACTGGCTGATGCACTATGCTCAATTCACAAATGCCTCTAAAGAGTCTGCCTCCTGGCTTTTCACCATGACACATGACCTGCTTCAGCTACCCCAAGATTAATAGAAACAGCAGGGTTATCACAAAATATTTTAGTTAGAAATGCACAGTTTTATTTCAATGCACCAATAAAAAAAAAAAGTCCAACATTTCCAGATCACAGAACATTAACACAACAAAAGAGTTCTGTATTAGTCTACTAATAAGACTTTTAAAAGATCCAGATTCATGCCAATTATTAGTCAATAGAAACTGCCTTCCAGGACTAAGCCCTTACATTTATCAAGACACCACAAAATCCCTTATAATAATGTAAACAAAATAAATTTTCTTCTTAAACTTTCTGAATTTGAATCTATTCCTTCAGGACTTGCACTCCTTCAAGGGCTTCCTGATGGTGAGTGACTGAAAGGGAAAGAAAAGGATCAAGAACAACTCCTACAGCAAAACCAACACAAACTGTGCATGCTACCCCAACCTTCCTCTGCTCAGGAGCCCTCCCCCTGCCTCACAGTGCCCCTCCACACACTGTTTTCTCATTATTCATGAACTGTAAATATAAAGGTGTCAAATACAACACCTTTTCAAGTAACAACTGCTTTAAGCTTGAAAAAGGCAGGCAAAAAAGAGAGATGTCAGTTGCAATAGCTAGTTGAGACATGAAGCCTGTTCAGAAAGCACCTTGGCTTACTCTGCCATAACCTACCTGGTTCCAGTTTAGGACTAGCCAGTTTAAATTCCAGCACATACTACTCTGGTTACATAGGAAAACTCACTTCTTCACAATGCGTAACAAAACTTGGCAGCTGTGCAACTGAGAGCCAGCTGCGACAAGTCACCAGCAGGAACTTAATCCTACCACATATTCATGGTTTGCTCCATACCTTAAATTACTGCCTTCTTCCCCAGATTCTAAATTCCTCAGGAACTTTGGAGGAGTTGATTCTCATTTGCCCACATTTTCTGTCATACTTCAAAGTTTCACTAAGCTAGGTTAACCTTAGAGTTATGAAGTTCTGACTACCAATGGTGGAAAGTGCCCATAAGAATCTTTTCATAGTTCAAATTAAGACAAGTAAAAAAACTTCAAGCTTTTATCCTTGCACAATTTAACTTCTATAGCAACCACTCTAGATACTAGTTCCATAACTGTATGGCACACTCCAATTTTAAGATATTCTTACCTTCTCTTTGGAGATGGTGATCTGGACTTTGAGCGACTGTTAAAAAATAAAAATATTAAAAAAAAAAAATCAATGTGGTAAACTTGTATTTACTTGTATTGTATATACACACTCAGTAACTACTGTTGACCATTTACAACTGGTAAGAACAGTCTGATGTTGTTAAATACATTAAAAGACACCACCCTTAATGCTGAGAGCACATATACCCTTCTTGCTTTAAGCAAGAAGCTGCAGTTGAGATGGAAAACTGCCAAAAGCCAGATCCCTTGGGAAAAGAACAACACACAGCTTCAAAGCCGCTATAAAATGATCACAGTAATCCTGCAGTGAATCAAGTAGAGGAGGGTCAGGAAGACTGAGAATCACAGACAGCTGAAGTCAAAACACAGTGAAAGATGTGCCCCAAATCCTGTCAAAATACTTCTTGTCACAATTATGGGTTAAACAAAACCCTGTATCTTCCTTCTGGAAGAAATTGCCTATTGTCCCATTAAAAAAAAAAACAACACAACAGCTACTAAAAAAAAAATTTACATAAAAATAATGCATAAAAAAGTTTTACATTTTAAAAACAAAGAAGAAAAAAGAAAAACCTCTCCCGCATGCAACTGAAACACTGGTCCAAGCAGAGATTCTGAATCACAAAAAAACAGCCCACAAAAAACCAAACCAACCAAAAACCTGAGTGCTACTTGTATTTGTACGCTCACCTTTTAGCAGGTAAGCCAGATTTAGATCTACCATGGGACCCAGACCTACAACAGGAAGAAAATAAAAGCTCAGCAAAGCAGCCAGTAGCATGCACATACAATGAAAATCAGCCACAACAGCAAACTCACACTACACAGCATCACAAACCAGAAAGGAAGGCTCTGGTGCAGCAGGCTTTCCTCATGACATTTCAGGAGAATCCTTTGGCTCTTATTTGAGAGATCCCACTTATCAGAAGACAAGAGTAACAGCACAAGAAGCTCCCCAGCAAAGCTTCAGCTACTGCTTTCACAAAACACAAGATCTTGTGCCAGGCTCCCAGACTTTCTCCTTGCCTGCAACTATCCCTTCTGTAAAGGGAAGATTAGTTCCAAGCATCATCTTAGAAACAGATCTTTTAATAGCACACTACCAGTCTGGAATCAGCCACAGGTAAGCATGTGTGCTGAAGAGCTGATGCATTCTTCAGATCAAGTTCCCAGTACCACTTTTATTTAAGTATCATACAGCTTACTCATCAGTTATCCCAATGAAAACAGCATTTCATCTGGCTAATATGTGAAACATTCCCAGTTCATCTTATGAATTGAAATCTACCCTGTGAGACTTTTCTCCCATGGTTATGATAGTGTATCAACTCAAGTACCTGCTGTTACTTAGAAATGTGTCCCTCTAGAGGGTCAGAATTTGGGCATGTGCTATTACTGAACATCAGAAAGCCTAGTGTTCAAGACAGTCAGTTGTTTATAGACTTGGCCAAAAAGTAAGAAACTTACCTAATTTCTGCTCAGAACTGTAAAGAGTAATCAAGGTTCACCTTTACCTGGCCTATTAACTTACAGAAATGCTAAGAGTTAGATGTCACTGCTTTGAAACCTTCCTGGACTCTATTCTGAGCCATCCTCCCTCACAGTTCCTAACACTACAACAGATTACTTTGCTACTGAGTCAGTTACACAGGACAGAGTTGCCCTCAACTACCCAGAACTTGTACTTTGTAGCATGCACATGTCTTCCTTTGCTAAGAAATACAGTGAGGCAGCACAAAAGAGCATCATTTTACATCATACTACAGGAAATGCTGGCAAATCTTCCTTTCTGAGAGGCGCAGCAGCAAAGCAGGACTGCAGATCAAAAGCTCTAGAGGCAACACTGGTTACACACTAGTGTTTTGCTGTATTAGCAGCAGACCAGCACTGGCTGGGCTGGAGCTTTCACAACACTTCCGTGCCACTCCAGTCCTGAGCTACCTCTCACCAATGCAACTGCAGACCTCTGCAAAGCCAACATTCCTCTTAAGGAAGAGTATAAAGTCTTTTATGCAGGAACATGACTGTCCCAGAACCAGGAGTCACCAAGAAACATCAGTGGTATCCAGACTCTTTCATGGCAGCAGCATGCAATTTGAGCCTGGCCAGTCATCTCCTGCCTTACAGGCCTGTATAGACAATAAGCCACGACACCTATAGTAATAATAATTATCCCCTTAAAGGCTCAATGTGCAAGCCCACACCCCCAGCATTTGGGATTTCCAAAAAAACATGCAAGAAAAATCCAAGCAGCATTTTCTGCAGGACATAAGATCAAGCATTCTCTACATGCGTAGGCACTAAGTAGTTTTCAGAACTTATCTCCAAAGACCTTAAATCATACATATGCTTTGTTTATGGCTATATATATATATATAAACTATATAGTAGCCACAGACCAAAACAAATTCCTGTTTATTATAAATCAACGACCATAGTCTGTGAAAAGGCACAAATTATTAAGTGTGAATGTTGCTATGCTGTACAACCATCCAGCCAAACTCCACTGCAGAAGAAAAAACCAACATAAACAACAACAACGAACCACATACACAAAAAACCCCACCCAAAAGCCCAAAACTATGATTGGTTTGAATTAAAACTACGTATCTTACCTGCTTCGAGGCCACACAACAGATCGGGACCTTGAGCGTGATCTGGATCTAGATCTAAGAAAAAAAAAAAAGGCAGTGAAAACTCAACTACTACTATTACTCCATGATTCATACAGCTGTGACAGTATTCTTTGGCTTTTACAATACTGGCCTCAGAAAATTTTGTTGCAACTATTCATTTTGCAGAAGTAATTTTTATTATTAGAAAGCTGTAGTACATTTGCCAGTACTACAATATACGTAAGAAATCCAACTACCCTAATCAACTAAGCATAATTACTCCCCATATCCTTGAAACAGAAATAGGAAACCTTAACCATAGATCAAGGTTGTAACTTTAGTACAGTATAAACAGCTCTCAGAAACAGCAGTTCCAAACTCATGTGCTTAAGTTTTGAACTTCAGAAAAAGCATTCAGATTAGCTGTCAGGGATGTCAGGCATGAAGGTTCCTCCAAACATGGACTGCAAAATATAAACTTAGTAACTTATAACTTAATAATCCCTTCACCAATGTTGTGGGTTAATAGAAAATACATACCTTGACCTCCTTAAAGAACCAGACCGAGATCTGCGGGGTGAAAAAGACCTATACCTACGAGGAGAGATTGACCTAGACCTGCGGTAGGAAGCTGACCTTGATCTACAAAACAAAGAGAAAAAACAACTGAAATTACTGCAAGGTACTTTTCACAAGGACTAGAGAAAGGGGTGAAGCAGAGGGAGAAGTAAGAAAAAGAATGAAAACACAACAGCCAGAACCCTACCTCCTACCACGACTCCGACTGCGTGAGCGAGAATACCTTCTTCCTCGGGACCTTGAACGGGATCTGGACCGGGACCTGGTTTTAGGTTAGAGAAAACGGGTATCAGGAAACAGCTGCAGCAATCACTGCATGTGAGGCCCTGCTGAAGTCAAAACTGATTTCAGACAACGAAAAAGAAAAGAAAAGAAGATAAAAGAAAAGAAAACAAAAAAACCACAACAAAACCAAACCAACAAAAACACACCACTAGCATCTGTGAGTTGGAAAAATCTCTGGGCCTACTTGTCTTGAGCATTTTACTACCTAGAAAAATGTTAAAAGCTGAATTACATTGCAGAATTACATTAGAATAGAAAACACTGTAATGCGTATTTAAAATAAACCTTGCAAGTTTGCAGGTCGACCCTCTTTGGCCCAAGGTCTAGCAGATCTAGACGATCTAGAAGTATCTATAGCCGATCGCTGCATCTAGGTGTTCTCTTCAATCTAACGACGATCAAACTGACAGCCCAATGAGCCAGGGTGAGGCTTGATTGACGCAAGAAGATTTTTCTAGGTGGGAATGAGGTCAATCTGGTGTTCCTCTTTCTAAACCGGAGGGGGGCCCCAATTGAAAGCCAAATTTACTGTTACGGCGGTCACCGTCTCAAATTTTCTGCCCTTAAAGAATAAGGTGAAGCTACGTGTAGATGGCTCGAGGGGATCTGGCCTCTTATGCTGATCACCTCAAGGTCTAGGAGGATCTTAAGTGTCGGATTTGCAAGGCGCCTCAGCATGAAATCTTAAGGCTCGTGACATTCTGAATCAAGGCGACTGACTCAAACGAAGAAACCTGAAAGGTTTTGACCAGGTTGATTATTAAGATATTAACATTTGTATGTATTAGCAGAAAAAAAAAGTGATATACACCTGTTGGCTTACAACATTACGAGTTAAGGTGTAACATTCTGTTCTTTGCTAACAAGTGCTACACAAAAGTGAACTGGTGAAGCAACCCAGCCACTCTGGCCCCGCACGTACCTGCTCCTCCTTCGGCGACTATAGCGGTGACAATCATAAGCATAGTGGCCTTTCTCACCACACTCATAGCATCTGTCATTGGGGTCAAAGGGGCGCCGTGCAGGAGGCCTGTCATAGCGGGAGCGACGAGGCATCCCTGTTGACACTTCCACTCTAACCCTGGAGCCACATATTATCCTACAAGACACAGTATGTATTCATCACAGGTATATTTTTCTTCTCCGTGCTCATTACACACGAGACAAATACTGATGGTTGGTTCGGGCAGGGGAGGTCAGAAACTGCAGCCAGAAGAGTAAAGAAGGTTTTAAACATGTACATACTTTCCATCGAGGCCGAGTACAGCATCTTCAGCGTCCCTCGGGTCTTCAAACTCCACGAAGGCAAACCCCGGCGGGTTCCTCGCGATCCACACGGTTCTCAGGGGCCCGTAGTAGCTGAAGGCTCTCTCCAGCTCGCCTTTGCCCGCGCCCGTGCCCAGGTTACCCACGTACACCTTGGTCTCTGCCAGGATGGACGCCATGTCAGGGCCGGCGCCGCGCGCTCCGTAAAGGCCGGAGCGCGCAGGCGCGGCGCTGGACGCAAAGCCGTGAGCGCGGCATAGCCGCCCCCGCCTCCCCTTCCCCTCCCCCGGCTCCGCCATCTTTGACAGCGCTTCCATTTTGGTGTGTTCCTACTGGTGCCGCGCTTTCCCTTCCCACACCCTGCACAAAGCCAAATCTTCGCCGGACCCGCGGCGTAGGCCTGCCCGCAACGCCTCCCTCCAAGCCTCATCTCCTCTTACAGCTGCCCGTCTCGAACAACGGCCACCTTCTCCCACCACTAGCGCGGCGCAAACGCCCCAGCCCCTGCTCGTTTCGCACTGCCCGCAGCTCCCAATCCCCCGTTACCGTATCGCCCGTAGCGAGACATCTCCCTGGCTGCGGGCCGAGCCCCACACGCGACCCCTCTGTAGAGGAAGACGCCGCTGCGACTGCGCGCCGCGCCCCGACGGCCGCCCGGGGGCGGGGCTCCGGTCGCTTGGCTACGGCGGGGCGGGGCAGCCCCGCGGTTCGGACGCGAGCAGCTCTCGCGAGAATGGCGACGGGCTGGATGAGTCTGTTCCTGGCGGCGTGCGCCGGCCACAGGGCTCGGGCTGGAAACGGGCCTAGCGCGCAGCTCCCGGGAGGGATGCGCCTTTCCTTGGCGGTTCCTACCGGGGAAGCTGGTCATACCTGCTGTGCAGGCCCCACGTCCCCAGCGGCCATAGCCACGTGGCTGCCCTTGGGCTCATGTTCTTCTCACAGGCACAAACGCCTCCAGTCACACCCAGCCAGCCCCATGTTACAGGTCTTACACCTGGCTAGTGTGGAAGGCAGAGTGGTGCAAAAAGGGAGCAAAGGAGACAAGAGCCACTTGTTCCAGTCATTACCCCTCATGGGAGAACAGAACTCAGCTTTTGGCCTTGCTGGGACTAGAGGTGAAGGAGCTTACCAGGCTCCTTGTTCCCTGATGAGGAGGTAGGAGGCCTTACCTTCCCTGTAACAAAGGATTCTCAAGCTGTTCTTAAACCTCAAGTGGAGTTTGATCCGATGCTAGCTCTCACGCTGAATACATCCCAATTAGCCTTTGCTTCCCTGGAGTCTGGACATTAGTAAATCTCACCCAGACAGGCAACTGAAGCATTTGTGTGTTGACATCTAATGACCTTTTCAGGGAGACACACAGGACTCTATGTGCAGTAGAACATTTTGAAGAAAAACCTGCACAAACCTGACTAATTTTCAATAATTACTGAATTATCAGGAATGAGGAGGGCCTTTTATTAACAAGGCTTAGACAGACTTTTCAAATGCATTTGAGCACACTAATGTGTTCATAACAAGAACAAATCAATACACTAAGACAGAAATGAGGGCTCTAAAGGGTCCTGACTGGATCAATACTCTCAAGAATATTCATATAATGATTCTTGCCTTGTATGTTGCTATAAGCTAGAAACAAAGCATTATGAAGCACAAACTTTTTGAATTGCAAGAAATTCTCTAAGGAACAAAGGTCTTCCAATCATTGCTGCTCTAAAGTAACAAACCTGTTTTTAAAACCTGCTATTTCCTGCTAAGTTTTCCTAATAGTTTTACAAACTTGGACCTACATTATAATTCACAGGAGAATGGGGAAAAAAACCCTAAAACAAAATAAAACAAGCTTTAACAATTTTTTCATTTGCCTTAAGAAATCCATGTATTACAATTCTCTTTCTGAAAATAAAAAACAAATTCTGGTGAGCAGTTCAAACAAATATGCCTACACCACTAGATAACTGATTTTAAAGGCAGAGGAAAACAGTTTAAATGTATATCTTATCTCACAATACTGTTAAAAAATACTCATTAAACTGATGTATCAGCTTAATAGATATAGTAAATTGATATATCATCATTATTCAATGGCTTGCTTTTAACAAAAAAAATAGTGCATGGAAAATCATTTGAGCTTTTAGTTTATACTGCTTGTTTTATCCCCTTCTTAGCATACAAAAATCAGATAGAAGTACCTAAACCCAGCATTTTTGCAAATAGTAAATATTGACACCCAAGACAGTTCCCAAAATAGGGCACATAGGCCCGTTCCTAAAGACAACTGTTGTAAACAGCAGACATCACTGTTGTTTTTCAAGATATCCCTGTATCAAGCCTTGAACCCGAGACAGGATAATCTCATTGGAACTGCTGCACTCTTCTGGGCCATATGGTGGGTCAATAGTCAATAGCCCCAGCACACATAGTGTCCTTCCCAATTCACCTTGCTCTGTTACAGGGATGTGGTTTGCTTCTAGCCAAGTCTTCAAGTCGTTCTTCCTCTTTTCAAGTTCCTCAGGGCTGTAGGCTTTGCTTTCTTCAGGTGCAAATATGCAAGAAAGCCGTTGCCTCATGTCATCATCCCCTTCTTTCAGTATTTCAACCTCCTGGACAGCATGGCCCAAGACAACTGATATGGACACTTTTTCATTCTCCAGGAATGTTGCAAGGATAATACTGCCAAGGAAAGAAGAATGTATGTGACACTGTACTTAATCAAAGATTGTGCAGAAGAACCAAAGAACACAGGCCAAGATTCCTGGAGATGAGTACTCTTAGCATCAGCATAACCTAGTATTTAGACAGTATGGACTACCCAGCTTTTCTTGAAAACCGTGCTGCTATACCCTGAAAATACTGAAAATGTGGGGCTTTGCAGGCAATTTCTGGCCTTGAATTTGAAACTACTCAATACTATCAAGCAGAATGTTACATCAAAAAAGCAAAGTGTACATTAAAATCACGGCTGGGAATCTAAGTTTTTTTGTGCAACACTCCCAATCTTGCTGAAGAACCTTAAGTCTCCCAACATTCAAAAATAATACCTTCATAGATTCAGCACTTCAAATGCTGAAGGCAATGGTGGCAGCTAACATCAGAACCTTTTAATGACAAATTACTAATATTTAATTAGTGATCATTACTAAAAGAATAATGTATTTTCTTTATAATTCATGTTGCTAGTTTCTTAACTGAAAACCATAGCTTCAGTATTAAAATGGGAACACACCACTGCAGGCTCAGTCTCATGTTGTAGCAGCCTGGTCTTCTCCCAATGGCATTTACATCCCAGAAGTCCTAAAATACAGGTAGGAAGGAAGCTTGTTGTATTTCTAGGATCTCTTCCCCGTATACCAATTAAGAGGATCAGAAACCATTTCCTTTCTTGTGGGATGAAAAATTCCAGAATTTTATGCCAGTGCTTTGCTAATCTACTGTTGCCACCATTACTGGAAGTAATGACTTTTGCAGAAATATGCAATGAAATGTGCCTTGATTTTAGCCTGAGCTTAGTGACCCCTAGAATCGCTCTGCTGCACACACCCTTCTTACCAAAATAATAAGCAACTCCAAGAGAAGATTAGAGTACTGGAGCTACTCCAGAGCTTAAGCAACAACCAATTCTTCTGAAATACAAGAGAACCTGTATGTTTTAGTTTCTAGCCTCCATCTTATGCTCACATAGGACAAGCTCACAAGCAAAAAAACATTAAAAAGCTCTGGCAGCAAGGAGTGAAATTTCTGCCTATTCACAGGTGTGTTCTGCCCTTCAAACCCTGTTTTCAAGTTATTCACTTGATTAGAGACCCAATGCCTTTGCTGATTTTCCCTGCTTCCTCTTCAAAGCAGCCACTACACCCTCATGGATGTCTGGCCCGAGGGCAGAGCATGCCGTGAGAACCCCGAATAAAGGCATAAGGATTTCAACACCTAAAGCATTAAACACATTCTTACATTCTTACATTTAGCAGGATGACCATGAGCCAGCACTGTTACATAGTGATTGGAGGGTTACATGCAATAAACAATTTGCTATTGGTTATATCTTATAAAGCAATAAATCAGAAGCTGCAGAGTAAGTTCTCAAAACATCTTTAACGAAGTAAGACAGGAATGTTCTGCTCAATTTCTTATCTAACAGTTCTATAATCCAGTCTCCTTCCTCCCTCAAAACTGGACTTTTACTTACGCCAGCATATGCCACACAGCACTGTGCCCTTGTGGCCAAGAAGGCCAATGGCATCCTGGGGTGTATTAGAAGAGGGGTGGTTAGTAGGTCAAGAGAGGTTCTCCTGCCCCCTCTACTCTGCCCTGGTAAGACCTCATCTGGAATATTGTGTCCAGTTCTGGGCCCCTCAGTTCAAGAAGGACAGGGAACTGCTTGAGAGAGTCCAGCGTAGGGCTACAAAGATGATTAAGGGAGTGGAGCATCTCCCTTCTGAGGAAAGGCTGAGGGAGCTGGGTCTCTTTAGCTTGCAGAAGAGGAGACTGAGGGGAGACCTCATTAATGTTTATAAATATATAAAAGGGGAGTGTCACGAAGATGGAGCCAGGCTCTTCTCAGTGACAAACAATGATAAGACAAGGGGTAATGGGTACAAACTGGAACACAGGAGGTTCCACTTAAATATGAGAAGAAACTTCTTCTCAGTGAGAGTAACAGGACACTGGAACAGGCTGCCCAGGGAGGTTGTGGAGTCTCCTTCTCTGGAGATATTCAAAACCCGCCTGGATGCCTTCCTGTGTAACCTTATCTAGGTGTTCCTGCTCCGGCAGGGGGATTGGACTAGATGATCTTTTGAGGTCCCTTCCAATCCCTGATATTCTGTGATTCTGTGATTCCTGCTCTCTTTGTTAAGCAGGGCTTCGTATATTATTAAAAGTAGTCCTAAACACATGGATATCATTTAAAGCACTAATTTCATGTCTACAATAAAGTCAGCATGAATCCCAATTGTTATCCATTCCCCAAACTTATCAGTCCTTTGAATGGGATAAAAGTGGACTTAGGTGAACTGGCCTCAACAACAATATTACTTTCACTTAGGCCTTGCCAATTAAAAAACCAAGACACACAGCCACAACATACAGTTTTTGCGTCAAGTAAGTTTGCTTCAGTCTTGGGATCTTTTATCTTCCTGAAAAACTTTTATCTTAGCTTTACAGAAACAAAAGCTTTGGTACTTACCTGGCAGAAACTGGATCAACTGTTAACACCCATCCTTCATATTCATGTTTCTCAATTGCAGCAACTTTCACCATTTTATTCACATAGGTTTCCCAGTCTAGAGGGCTTTTCTTCTGCCAGTCATTCATATTTTCTATATCCAGAGTCTAGAAAATAGAGCAATTAGCAGAAGCAATGAATCCTTTTGCTTTGCCCTTCACATCAGAACTGAGTTAGCCTCCAGGTAAAGATCTTTTGTTCCTCTTAAGCAAAATTATCTTTTTTTAAAAGCAAACATTCACACAAATTGTTTGCATATTGTTGCAGTTATGTCATTTCCCACCCAGTTTTTAAAGGCACACGGCAAAGCCTCAAAAATCACTGTTCTAGCTTAACACTTTGGCGTTGCATTAATCATTCAATCGATTGCTCTGCTCTCTTAGAAAACTTTCGGGATCACCGTACCTTGAGGGCAGAAGTTTACCGCCCTTGCTCTGCAGACTGGCACATCCCTTGTGTCCAAGCCCTTCCACTGCCTGTGGATAAGCGTTATCGCCCCGGAGCCCTGTTCTATCCTCATCCCCTACGACCAGCAAGCTATTCCACTTATTTACTCGTACCAGTTGCGTAATGGTATTGACAGCAAAACCCTATCTGTCTCCATCCCAGTATCCCTCCGCGAAAGGGGCTGGAGAGATGGGGCAGCACTGTGCGGGAAGGACAAAGGGCTAGAGGAAGCTCCCTCCTTTGTTTCCTGCCGGCTCCCCTGGCGCTGCCACCCCTCTCAATGCCTGCCTTGCTCCCAGCTGAAGCAACACGCGGCGGGGCGGGCAGCGCAGGCAGCGAGCTGGACCCGGCAGGGAGAGCTGCCTGGCTCTGAGGGGGCAGGAGAGGGGAGCACCCCGGGTCCCCCCGGCTCTGCACCCAAATTCCCCCTCACCGGCCGCTCGGCTCCCGACCCCGATGAGCTGCCTCGGCCTGGCCCCTGTGCTCCCTGGCGGGACCGCCGCTTCCTGCTGCCGCTGAGCACTCTTCCCCCACCAGAATGTTTTTAAGCACGAAATTTCAGGCTTTTGAGGCAGGGAAATACTCAGATCTCGAGTGTTTCATAAATATGGGTGTGCATATAAACTATATATGTTTGCTAATATATATATATGAAGCCAGATTGCAAAAGAAGGCGGAGCACGTAGCACTTAAATCCACCTGGTGTTCTACCTTCTGCTTCACTGAAAAATTTGGGTGGGTTTGCCCGTGCTCCTGCTAGAGCAGAGACTGCTAACTTGAGCATGCAAGCCTCTCCAAGCACTCTCTGTGCATAAATAGGTATAGATGCATTCTGTGTGTACCAGCTCCTTAAAAATTTTTGAGTTGTTCTTACAACCTTTGCTGTGTAGCTGTAAAAGCAAGAAACTTGGTTCCTCCCGTAGAAAGCTGTTCTAACACTACCGAAAAGCTTCCTATGGATGAAGCAAACAAGCTGCCATCGTTTTAGTAATTTAAGTGAAAGCAAGGACATAACAGAAAAAAACATCAAGGGTATAAAATGAGATCATCTTATTTTGCAGGCTTAAGGAGGTAATTTCCTTTTTTTTTTGGTGAAGCTTCAATTCAATTTTGACAGTGCTATGGGGATTATTTATGAATGGCTTATGCTGCTCTATTGACCTACTGGTTTAAGCCACAGTTTATTAAGAAAGCAGGAATTGGAAAAATCTGATTGTTTTTACTGTAAGAACAAGTAAACACAATGTGAAATCTTAGCTTCTGTTTGAAAGAGGAAAGGTGGAATGTGCTTTTTAATATATATATTTATATGCATAACATATTCTTATGGTCTTCCCAGATGGTCCCCTTCTGGATCACAACGCTGGATGGCGGTTTGTTCAAAGTCCCTTTTGAACAAAATACTCCAAACATCTCCGGTTTTAATTCATGTTAGTCTCAGTCCCTACTGATTTTTTTCCCCCTCTTTCATTGCCAGTGTACTTACTTGTTCTGAAACATACAGGTCTGAATTTATTTTTTTAATCCCTATCTACCTTGTGGAAACAGATCACTATTGTGGGCAGTTACTGCAGCTCCCCCATCCTAAGTTTAACCTTTACCACGGTCTCAAAGAGGTGCAACTCCCCGACTCACTAGTGCAAGCTCCAGAAGCAGCTTCCCGCCGTGGTCTCGTTCGCTCACCACGGGGCTCCGCCGCTACCGGAAGCTCCCCCTGTGGCGCAGCGGTTACCAGACGACCCCCAAGTCCGCCGAGCAGCACTGGCCGCGGCGCTCCCAGGCTCCGTTCCCCTCAGGCGCCATGGGCCGCACGCCGCCGTCCCACCCCCGTAGGAACCCGCCGCTCGCTTCCCGCCCTGCTCTCTGGCGCGCGCCACTGACCCGCGCGCATGCGCACCGCCTCACGCCGCAGGCGCGCGCCGGCAGGGGAAGGAGGGCACAGGGCAGGCGCGGGGGTCGGCGCGTGCGCGCGGAGAGGCGGTTGGCAGAGCCGTTAGGATGTCGCGTTACGGCCGCTATGGAGGCGGTGAGTTCCTGAGGCATCGCGAGTGGCTGGGGGTCGCGCCGAATGGAGGGTGAGGGAGGCCTGGGGAAGGGGCGATGTACCGCGGGGAGTGGAGCGGTCGGTGAGGAGGATTGAAGGCGAGGCGGCGATTGCTGGCTGTGTCGCCGCCGCCATTTTGCGTCAGCGGCCGTGGGGGAAGGGTGCACCCGCCCGTGCTGCTCTTCGTGCTGGAGGTGGGAGCGGGCCGCGCAAACAAGATGGCGGCGCTGGAGCGGGGCGGGGTAGGGGTGTCGCTTCCGCGTGAGCTCTGGCACTGATCTCGGCTTCGCTCCCCGCAGAGACCAAGGTGTACGTGGGGAACCTGGGCACGGGCGCGGGCAAAGGCGAGCTGGAGAGAGCCTTCAGCTACTACGGGCCCCTGAGAACCGTGTGGATCGCGAGGAACCCGCCGGGGTTTGCCTTCGTGGAGTTTGAAGACCCGAGGGACGCTGAAGATGCTGTCCGTGGACTTGATGGGAAGTATGTGTGTATTTCAGATGTTTGCAGGAACTACTGCTGGATTTAAGACAAGAGAGAGAATCACAGATTTCTCTCTTCTTTTTTTTCTGCTTTTTGTAGTCCTTCCATAAACAGTAATAATTAACAAACAGCCATCGTGGACTTGTTGCAGGGTGATATGTGGCTCCAGGGTTAGAGTGGAAGTGTCAACAGGGATGCCTCGTCGCTCCCGCTATGACAGGCCTCCTGCACGGCGCCCCTTTGACCCCAATGACAGATGCTATGAGTGTGGTGAGAAAGGCCACTATGCTTATGATTGTCACCGCTATAGTCGCCGAAGGAGGAGCAGGTACGTGCGGGGCCAGAGTGGCTGGGTTGCTTCACCAGTTCACTTTTGTGTAGCACTTGTTAGCAAAGAACAGAATGTTACACCAGTTTTCTTTAAACTTTAACGCTAGAATAAATGTATAGGTGTATATTACAATTTGTTGCTATTTCTATCAAATGTTAATATCTTAATAATCAACCTGGTCAAAACCTTTCAGGTTTCTTCGTTTGAGTCAGTCGCCTTGATTCAGAATGTCACGAGCCTTAAGATTTCATGCTGAGGCGCCTTGCAAATCCGACACTTAAGATCCTCCTAGACCTTGAGGTGATCAGCATAAGAGGCCAGATCCCCTCGAGCCATCTACACGTAGCTTCACCTTATTCTTTAAGGGCAGAAAATTTGAGACGGTGACCGCCGTAACAGTAAATTTGGCTTTCAATTGGGGCCCCCCTCCGGTTTAGAAAGAGGAACACCAGATTGACCTCATTCCCACCTAGAAAAATCTTCTTGCGTCAATCAAGCCTCACCCTGGCTCATTGGGCTGTCAGTTTGATCGTCGTTAGATTGAAGAGAACACCTAGATGCAGCGATCGGCTATAGATACTTCTAGATCGTCTAGATCTGCTAGACCTTGGGCCAAAGAGGGTCGACCTGCAAACTTGCAAGGTTTATTTTAAATACGCATTACAGTGTTTTCTATTCTAATGTAATTCTGCAATGTAATTCAGCTTTTAACATTTTTCTAGGTAGTAAAATGCTCAAGACAAGTAGGCCCAGAGATTTTTCCAACTCACAGATGCTAGTTCTTTAGTTGTCTGAAATCAGTTTTGACTTCAGCAGGGCCTCACATGCAGTGATTGCTGCAGCTGTTTCCTGATACCCGTTTTCTCTAACCTAAAACCAGGTCCCGGTCCAGATCCCGTTCAAGGTCCCGAGGAAGAAGGTATTCTCGCTCACGCAGTCGGAGTCGTGGTAGGAGGTGTGCTTAAGTTTGTCTTTTATTCCTGTTTGCTTCTTTTGCTTAGAAAAAGCTACAGTCAACTCTTTAATTACTTTAATTGTACAACTCTTTTATTACTTTCCTTGCAGGTCCAGATCAGCCTCATATCGTAGATCCCGGTCCGTTTCTCCTCGTAGGTCTAGGTCTGTGTCTCCCCGCAGATCCCGATCGGGTTCCCTGAAGAGATCAAGGTAATTATTAGTAATTTTAACAGGTTGTATGCTTTGTTTTTGTTGTTTTCATTTTAGCTAAGGAATTAGAAAAGG
Organism: Brachypteracias leptosomus; assembly: GCA_013401335.1. Classification (NCBI taxonomy): domain Eukaryota; kingdom Metazoa; phylum Chordata; class Aves; order Coraciiformes; family Brachypteraciidae; genus Brachypteracias; species Brachypteracias leptosomus. The sequence continues at coordinate 587,334 of VYZX01033112.1, read as the reverse complement.
TATTGGATCGCACACTTTAAAAGGTGTTGACATCTAGAAGTCAGACTTTAGCATGCTTTAAAAAGTTTCTGATAAACCTAGTTGGATTTACAGACATGGCAGTATTATTTTTGAGACTTTAAGCAGCTGCATATCTTGATGAATTTTAATGTCAAAACCTACATGTAGATACTAATCTCAGTGATGCAGTAGTTGTCATTGCTTCTAGTTGAGTTGACTTCTTTGATCTTATTTTAATTTGTCTTAATTTTTTATTTCAGGTCTAGATCAAGATCCAGATCTAGATCCAGATCTGTTACATGGCCCCGAAGCAGGTAAGATCTCTTCCATGACTGTGGAAATTTAGTAGAAGTTGCTTTTAAGTGTGTCTGTTTAGGCCTTCTAACAGATGTTACCATTTTTAGGAAAAGCTGCGTTGTCAGGAGTTTGTAGTTTTGTAAACCAGTGCAGAAGATTGTTCTTTGTTTTGTATATACGGATCCAAGTCATCATCACAAGTACTGTTTTGATCAGGTTGCATTAATAGCTAGCATAGCAAACAAATTTAGAATTAATCTGAAAAGTTTTTATTCTTTAAGTAGCACGCACAAGATTTTGGGTTCTTAATTTCTCAGAGAAATCAGGATGCCCTTCTGGTAGTGTGTTAAAGCATTAATGCTTGTAGTCAAGCAAGTCATGAAGGGCTTGCTAGTGCCGTGGGTGTTACAGCTCTTTCTAGCTCTGTTAAATAACAAAGTGTGCAGGAGCTGAATTAAATTTGAGATAAACACCTATCAGAACTATTGTACAAACAAATGTGCCTTAACAGTGGAGATCAAATTTTAAAGGAACACAGGATCTTATTCATTCTCCTAAGCTGTAGTTTAATTCTTTCATAGTAGGTGAATGCAGCTTGTGCTTTGTGCAACCTTGTCCAAGTAATGTGGCTGACACAGGTTGATTGGATGTCCTTGGCGAGCTGTCATGGGAGACCAAGGGTAAATTGAAGGTCTGCACTGAGGGAGATGCTACTGCTCTTGCCCCAGCCCATTCCCAGGCCTACTCTTCTGCCTTTTGAAATAAATAACAGAAACTCAAAAAAAACCAAGGAAAGGTTTAGCTGAAGAAAGTAAGCGGTAAAGTCTACAGCTGAAGATGGGAGATTCAGTGCTGAAAGGTGGTGGTGGCATTTTCTGAGAGTGGGACAGCAAGCAACGACAGGAGTTTTTAGGGAATGGAGACATGAAGACCAGAAGATGGCTTAGTTAAGAGCAGAAACTCACAAACTGTCCAGAACCTAGTAAAAAGGGAAATTCCCTGAGGCAGTAGAGCAGTGCCTTTCACTGATTGGTTACACTTTCTCCTACCTATTGCTAAAGTATGTTGAAGCTTAATATCAGTTGTTCCAACATGACCACCATGGCTCATAACTGTTCACTGTCAGTAAACAGCTACAGTCAATAGGTTGTTTTTAGTATGAAGGTGGTTTTCTGCAGTGTAAAGGATGTTTTTAGTGAAATTTCTAGACTATTGTGTGACACCTTTCATTTTAAGTAGAAATTTAAGTGACTGAGGCATAGAAAAATATCTCAAGTACAGAGAAGTGGCAAAATATACGTACCTGCCTCTAATAAAGTCACTATTATACTTCCACGAGGTGATTAACAGATAGTTTCTTTACAGAAGAAACAAAGGAATGTATAGCACCTAGAGACAGAATCTGGATTTATAAGGAAGACAGACTGAATAAGTATTACATTATATTTGCTGGTTTGGCATTGTCAAAGCATGTATCTGGAAGATGTGGAAAGTAGAATACTTCCTTTTGGAACCCAGAAATTCCAGTTATTCTTTTAGGCAGTATTACTGTTCTTAGGGTGCAGCAGTCTCATCTCAAAGACTGACATTTTTGACAGTCTTTTCACAAGGGTTAAGTTCAGACAGATTTAAAAAAATACTTTGAGCAAGCGCATATGTAAGATGAAGCGCACTGTGGAGAAGATATTTGTAGGAGCGTGCTGCCTGCAGCCAGTTTTAACTATAGTGGTAGATGTCACTCAAGCCTAATAAAACTTGCAAGTTCAGAACATGACTTTTGAATGTGAATATACTGATCAGGATTTGGATTTTTTGTGTATTCCTGCCATGCACCCCAGCAAACACCAGTCATCAGCCAGGGACCAAAGTACAGATCAATATAGGCAGCACCCATTGGTAAAGCTTTTCTGAAACTTAGCAGGAAAATCCCAGGAACCTTGCAGGATTCTGTCTGTTCAGTGTGACAGTTCTTACACATTTAGTGTGAACCTTGCTGTCTCAGATATGTAAACATGCTTCCCTGCTGAGCTATGTTTTTTCTTGTAGATCTAGATCTCATGGCAGATCAAAATCTGGCTCACCAGCTAAGAGGTAAGCATACAGAGAGAAAGCTTCCAGTAGTATCTAGAATTCAGTGTTGGGTTGACATGATTAACAGAAAAAATTCCTTTAGAAAAAATTCCCCCAAACATGAGTGCCCAGATAATATGTTTGCGATATAACTGAGATTATAAAATTTCCTCTGCAGCTGTTCAGACTATGTTCCTTAGCCATCTCTTTGTTTTCATTAGTTCTATATAGTTTCCACCATAGTACTGATATTTTTTGTGTTATTGTGCTCAGTTCTGTTAAATTCTATCCATCAAATAAAGAGCTTCAGCTTTATTAATGCTGTTGAAAAAAGAGCAGCAAAGCCTCACGTCAGGACTACCCAGTGTTTTCCCATTTTGTCTACTGAAGACAGTTGCTTAAAATCAATGTCCATGCTAAATGAAGACTGATTGATTTGAAATCTTTGCTGTTTTTTAAAACAGAGTTTTAAAGACTAAGAGTTTCTGGCTAGATTCCCATAATAATTCCATTTCTGTCTAAGATGATGTTGGGGTTTTTTTAATATAAAAGTTCCATTTGATTTTAAACTGCATTGATGATATTCTGTTTTGACAGTCGGTCAAAGTCCCGATCGCCATCTCCAAAGAGAAGGTATGTTGATCTCCCTACTAATAACATAGACTCCCTAGAGCTGGCATTTTAGTATCTGCAGTGATCTGTGCTGAGGGGTTTGCTGCTTGTAGGAAAGTACTGAAAGGTATTTTGCTGAGATCTCTTCAATAGAATAATGTTTGATTGTGGTTTTATATATGGTAATATACGTGGTAATTCCTCAGGATGCAGGTTACGCAGCAGGGTTACATCTTGCCTTTGTCTGCTCCTGTGTTCATTTCAGTTCACTAACAGTTCTGTTGCACAGACACTTTCTACTGGTGAGCTTAAAGTGCAGAATAAATGTGGGAATCAGTTTTGAGTATCATTAAAAGCTACAGTGAGACTGGGGAAGATAATGGGGAGTAACCTGGCATAGCAGTCAGGAATGGATGATTGAGCCTGTTACTGTTACTCAGATTATTTTTTTTCCCTGAGAAGTTGATAAACAGTTACCTCTGTGTGTATGCATACATGTGTAATGACAGAATCAGCAGCGATTTTTCCCTAGTTTGAATTCTTTAATAGTTCCAACACTTCAGTGTTGAGGATTTGCAGGGAGTAGATACGTCCTAGTAAGAATAGCTGTAGACCTGCCACAGTGTGCCCCTTGCCTTGGCGATCTTTCTGCCTTGCAAGTTGTTTCTTTTGTTTAGTTTTTTTAACGTAACTTCTACACTTAGGTTTACTTCATTTAAAAATCTGGCTCTATGTAGTCTAACCTCACAAACATTCACAGGAGACTTTAATAAATGCTGAGTGATCACCATAATAGATTTTGACAAGCAACTGTCTCAGAACAGTGAAGAAGTATCCTGCCTCTGTTACAGTCACTATTAGTAGTACCCTTTAGATGACTTTACAGTGATGGCATTTAAACTGTATTATAAAATAACAGTGGAGACATGCAAAAATGTGGAAGAAAGATTAAATAAATGCATTATATATGTAATATTAACATTAAATCATCAATCCATTAACTTTGTCAATAGTGACTGGTTACTTTCTTTAAAAACAGTGCTTAAAGGGAGCTGGAGTAGTCTAGGTATCCTCCTGTTTTTTCCTGTATTTGTGAATCTCGAATGTCTACTGAAATGTTAACTGTGGATTCTTTTCCTTTCAGTCGTTCACCTTCAGGAAGCCCTCAAAGAAGTGCAAGTCCTGAAAGAATGGATTAAAGCTATGAAGTTAATCTTTTAGGAAGAAAGTTATTTTGCTTACATTATTATAAGGGATTTTGTGGTGTCTTTGTAAATGTAAGAATGTAGATAGAAGAGTATATCAACTAAAATTTGGCATGATCTGGGTCTTCTGAGTTAGTCACACCAATAGACTAGCACAGGTCTCTTTTTATTGTATGAGTTAACTTCCTGTGATATGAAAATGTGGGACTTTTTTATTGGCACATTGAAATAAAATGTGTATTTTTAACTAAAACTTCTCTGTAGTAACCCTGCTGCTTCTGTTAACATTTGGGTAATTTTTGCTGTGTGCCATGTAATGTGGATGAAAAATGTCTAAAATAGGAGTGACTAATACAGGTGTCTTCTCAGATTAGTCACTTTTCACATTTGTTGAATGGTCTTTGGTGAAAGGATCAGTTTCTGCTTTTTTTTAAATGGAATTTAAAATCCATCTCTGTCTGCACATGGGTGAAAATTTGCATATGCCCGTTTTGTTCCTTTGTGATATTTAGCAGACATTCATTTTTCTCCCTGATCTAATTATTCTGCAAAGCTTACTCTGGTGCTTGACTAGTAGTGATACCAGATGCCCAAAAATTTAAGGATGAGCTTTTACTCAAAGTGCTGACATCTTTCAAATGAGAAACATCTGCAGAAATCTCTAAAATGTAATAGAAATCATTAATAACTTGACAATTGCTACTTTTGCTTGTTGCATTTTTTCAGTTCTTTAGGCTATTTATATAAAGAAAACTTATTAAAATGTCTCAAGGCACGTTTTCCTTTTTTGAGGGAAGACTTAAAGTCTTGTGACCTACTTTCTGAAGTACCTTACAAAAATGTGTTAGAGAGGCAAAGGAGAGCTATTACTAATCTTTGTGCAGGTCACTCAAAACTTTCCTCCTTAAAGTGACAGATTCTCACAACTGACCTCAGGAATTCTAACATGCGTCACAGAAACTGGTACAGTTTAAAGCAGCCCAGATCCTGGAGACAAATTTCTTACAGCAAATACATACCTGCAGGATTAATTATTTGTGTATAGGTGTGTCAGACTCTGTGTTCGTCCTCATTCTATAGTCAAGAATTGCATGATCAGGCACTTTGTTGACACAGATCACAGCAAAAGACTGGAAATGTTAGACTGAACAAACAAACTGGTAGGCAGACTTATTTTACTGTGATGGGATATCTGGCAGAAATAAAGACCAGGTTTGGCAGGGAATAGGCACAAAAATGGAAAGAGGCTTTTTCAGGCTTATGAAATCTATCATGGCAGTTTGCTTCCAATGTATTAACCACAGCAGAGCATCTGAAATGAAAAAAAAGTTACAAGTTTGATTTTGATCACCCCTTGGGTAACCCATGAGTTTCAAAAAACAGGTTTCTTCTTAATAATGAGTTTATGGAGCTTTTTCAGTATATGAGTAAATAGTCCAAATTCTAAACCTACTGTCATGCTGCAGCATTGTCTGGCCTTTATGCCTAGTCCTAACAGTTGTGGAGCATGGTGTCTGCCTGGATGCTCCCACAGTTCTCAGCGATGGGGTTTAGTGTTTCATCTGCCAGGTGCAGTGATCAATATTCTGGTACTATCCAGTAAATTCTACTGTCACTGCAGTGGAGAGCAGGGAGCGACACTAATGTTACCCTGCAGCGATTTAGCGGAAGTGCCCAAAGCTTGTGATTTCTGCTCGGAGTGTTTCTTGGTTGCACATTGTCTGCCTGGTTTATAGCACACCTGGTGAGAGGCACTCGCACTCCACTGCTCTGGAACTTGATCAGCTTTTTTCTCTTCTGTACTCTTAAGGTAAAGCTACTCCACAATAAACCTGCAGACTAACACGACAGCTGTACTGGTACTTGTTTTTCAGTACCCAGAGACACTGTGGAACACAGAGCAGAGGAACCTGGGGTTTCTGTAGGGGACTGGGGTTCCTCTAAACCCAGTCTTAGCAGCGAGAGCCTGAGCAAGGAGGCAGGGCTGTGCTGGCAGGGGCCGGCCCTGCCTGTTCCTGTGGTCACTACAAAGGACAGCCAGCACTTCTGAGGTGCAGAGAGGGAGCATCCATGCCTCTGTGCTGCTATGGAGACCAAAATTGAAGGTGACTGCTGCCTCCCTCGGCTCCAGTCATCATCCTTGGAGTAGGTTGTGCAGCTCCAGCTCTCACCCGAGTTTGGTAGGATTTCACCAAAAATTCCACAGAGCTCTTGGAAAAGATGGGTGTCTTTGTGTGACTGCTGCTGCTGTGACCCTGGGCACTGCACCTCTGGGTGTGGTCTGTGCACCCTGCAGAGCTTGGCTGGGGGGTGGGGGGCAAGGGGATGAGTACTCAAGATCTCCAATACTCAAGATCTCCAGTGGGCAAACTGCCCTAGATGGGGTAAAGGTGCTTCTGCCCCTAGCATTTCCTGAGCTTGGATCAGTTGGGCTTTATTGTCCAAGTGATACCAGCCCTCACACAGTATGAACTGCAGCCATATTATGTGTGACCATTATGCACATTTGTGCTCTCGGGGTATTGCAAGAGAGAAGCAGGGTGCCCGTTTGAGGAATTTTGTCTGTCACATTTGCAAGCCCAAGGCCCTGGCACTTCTACTGGGGGCAAGATCATTCCTGCAGCTCTGCAACAGAGGAAACATGCTGGAGTGTTGCAGGCCCTGGCCACGACCTGCCAGTGGGAGCTGGGACTTGTGCAACCCCTTCAGCAGCAGCATGACAGGAGAACATGGGCGTTGGGCTGCAGTGTCTCACATATGGTGCCTGCCCCAAGGGCTGGCCACCCCTGTGTCCCTGGGGAGAGGGGCTCTCTAATATGATGGCACTGTCCCTAGCTTGTGACAATTTTTAAAGAAACCTCAGAAACTTGCAGGTTTTCACCAGACATGCCCCTGTTAGAGGGTTTGTGGGGTGATACATATTTCACCCGGAAACACAGCATTAAGATGATGTTTTTCCTCCTGCAATTGTATATTCAGGACTACAGATGGGACACGCTCACTTCACTTCAGCAGCCAAGGTGTAGTGCAGAAGATGCTCTTGTGCAGCTATCACTGCTGGCTTTGAAAGAGGAGTTAAGCCAGAGGAGCCAGTACAGCCAGCTGGGATAATTCACACCATCCTCCACAAAGCTACTCTGTGTGACCACTGCATACCTGTGCCATCACAATGCTGCTGTCAGACCTAGTGGCTCCGACCACTACTGTAGTTTGAGTTGTGACATGCCATGTCCCTAAACATGGTGCTCTCAGTGCATTTTTACTGTGAAACAAAACCTAATGCTCAGGGTGAGGCTGGACAGCAGGTGAGAGCTTTACACAGACCAGACAGCAGCAGAGGTGGCGGCAGGAGTCAAAGCCAGCAGAAACCACTGGTGAAAAACACAGAGGAGGAAAAAAGTTCCCAAATGGGACGCACTACCTAGGGTAGTTTGAAGCACCAGTCAGCGCTTGGTGGCATTTCTGGCTAACCCTCTAGAAGCACTTACTTCTCTCTGTGGTAGAAGTCAGCATCCTCTTTCCTTAAGTGGCACTGAACACAAGCCACGTGGTGTGGTTGTACTCCTCACCCGGTTGAAGTAGGGCGTTGGGGAAGTTGGGCTAGGGAGAGGCAGCAGCACATTAGTGATTGTGAGCACACACCACGGAACCAGAAAGGGTCATGACAGCATGGCTGCATCCCCTCAGCCTTCTTGGGGCAGCATCCCATGGCTCCCCCTGGGTATTTCCACTGCTAGCATTTAACCACCAGTTATATGCCAGCTGGCTGAGTGGACAAGTTCTCCCCCTGGTTGAATTCAGACCTCGTGGAGAGGACGTGGCAAGGCCTTGGTGAAGTCTTCTGCTCTAGACCCTGTGCCCTTGGGAAGCTGGGCTGCATGGAGCTGTTCCCCACTGCACTGGCTGCCCTCTGCATAATGCCACAGGATGCTGTGGCCTGTGCCCGCCTCAGTTCTGGTGTCTACAAAGTGTCCCCCTCATCAAATGGACTGTGTTCATGTACTTAATGCCCCAGAGACATGGGTGGTAGTATGATCCCCCTACTGCAGGAACCGAGCAACTCCTAGGGATGGGGGTACAGTTCACCTTGTTGACAGCATCAGGCCAGTTCTGTGTTTCCAGGCAGAAAGCCGAATGCTTGGGGTACGTGACACCACCTTTGCCCTTCAGGGAGCCATCCAGGTTGTTCCCGGTGTAAAACTGGATGCCAGGCTGGGTGGTGTGAACCTCCATGGTCCTGCCAGTGGGTGGGTGACGAGCCCTGAGGAGATGCCAGTAGAGGATATAAGGGGCTGGCCTAATGGGCGCCCTGTGGCTCCCGGGGTGGGGGACACCTGCTGGGGACCCCAGCCTACCTGGCCACAAGGCGTCGAACCTGCGCCTGCTGCAGGCAGAAGTTGTGGTCAAAGCCATCCAGGTGAAACTTCTGGAAGTGCTTCCCCAGCTCCACTGGCTGACGGAGATCAAAGCCGGTGCCCTGCACAGCGGCCACCTCCCCTGGGCAAAGAGAACAACAGTGTCAGTCACTTGACCACACACCAGCAAACAGCCATGGCACTGGCCCCTGCACAGGGTTGAGCTCTGTTGAGCTGATGGTTTTAAGACACTTGTGATTCTTGTGTCGTTGCAGTGGCCTACTTTGAGCAAGCTTGCCTGTAGCCACGGTGACTTGGGCTGGGACATCACCACCTTGTCCCCCAGCAGAACTGGCAGCTTCCAGTGACACTACTGTGCTTTGCTGGGACAAAGCAAAGCCAAGAAGACAGAAAACAAGAGGTGGGGCTTGTATATGTAGCTATGCAAGTTAATTAATAAACCCCAAACTTATTAGGTGATATTTATATATGCATAAAATACATACACTCTCTCTAAATAAATAAATTAATCCTCCCATATCTCTGAACACACATCCATGAGATAATCATGAAGGTGGCTCACCCACTGGGATGGTGAATATGGGCTGTATACTGGGACCAATTCCCTCCTGCCTCAGGGCATTGTTTCAGGAAAAAAAAGGTTTAAGACCATAAAAGCAGCATTTTCTCTCAAGTCTTTTTTAAAGGCCTGATGTGGGGATGCAGTATGCTGTGATAAAGCTCTTGCAGCGACAACAACCCTAAGACATACTAAATACAGTGTAAAACATACCCATCCCAACCCAAAGGCAAGGGGGTTTGTATGGGGGAGATGAGAGAGGAAAGGGAGGGGATTTTTCCCTAAAGTCACATTTTTCTACCCCTCTCTAAGAGGAGAGTTTTCCAAGGGTGGGCAGGCAGCTGCCACCGTTTGGGATGGCGGTGTGTGGGCATCCCAACCCCACTGCTGGCCCCACGTGCTGTGCTCTGCTTGCTGCAGTCCCACACCCAGCTTGGCTGTGGCTGTGCACCAGTTCTGCTCTGAAACCTCGAGAAACATCAGTCTCCATCTGACAAACAGCACATTTCTGCGGCTTCCGATCCTATCTAAAAGGAACGCATTTACTGAATTCAGCTGTGGGGTGGAAAAACACCTTGAACATTCTGATTTAGGCACTTAAGTAAAATACAGCAGCCATTGCACACAAGGGTAATGTCTTTAGCAGTTGCACAAATCTCATCTTCACCACAGGGCTAAGACTATACACAGTTTTGTCAGCTTTAAAGGCTACACTTACCCAAAACACCAAAAGGGAACTGCAAAAAGCAGGGGCAGCAAGCCAGCTGCAACTAAGATGCGAAACAGCTCCATGGTGAAAGCAGTGAGAAGCAGGGCAGTGAGTTTGGTACAGCCATAAGCTCTTCCCTGGCTTTGAGCCCAGGCATGACACACCAAGCTGAGCAAAAGCCACCTGGACTGAGAGACCCACTCCTCCAGGTGCAAGCTGATGCATGCACACACAGCAGGCTTGGTTCATGAGCACAGACATAACTCTGGTTTTAGCACACACCTGAGCTGAAAAGCTTTCTTGCTTTCTGTTTTTGTTTTTTTTTTCTTTTTCTTTTTAAAGCCTCTCTTCCTCTGCCTCTTGAAGTCAGAAGGTGCACTCAGCAAAGCAGCCCTGCAACAGCGTCAAGGCAACAAACCCTGCCATTTTCAGCAGAGCATACACTTACCAGAAACCACCTCGTGGGCTGATGCAACCCTTGGGCACACATCCCATCCCACACGCAGCTTCTCTTCCGTTGATGCTAGCTGCACTCAGGAGCACAGCCTTCTCAGCATTTAGGCCCCACACTGGATGCTTGCTGCTCTCATCACTACTTTGTCCTCTGGAGACCTCTGGCAGGGCATGGCACCCTTGCCTGCCATGGCTCAGCATCTGCACTCTGACAACCTCCATTTCTCTAAGCCAGTCAGTCTGGATGAAAAGCCATCATATAGGACCAAACCTAGAAGTCCACTTTTTCAATTATTTTAATCTATTTTGCTTTTTTCAAAAACTAAACCAAGTGCAGCTTTTTTCTAATAATGCTTTTAATTCTTAAAAACAATGAAACTTGATATCAGATTAATTTTGCAATTAGAAAACAGGTGTTTGAGCAGTGCATTGGGAGAGTTAGAGTCAAGCCATGGTGAAGCAAGGTGTCCCCCTGTTAGCAGTGGGACCATTGCTAAGTGCATGTGTTTGGTGCTGGCTCTCCTGTTGGCATGGGGAACATGTTACCTGTCCCAGATTGTTAAGATAATTTAACTTAGTGGCTCGATTTTTTATGAGGAGGAACAGTGGAAGTGTGTTAGGAAAAAAAGAAAAGAAAAGAAAAAAGAAAAGAAATCTAGAAAGCCCTGCTTTCTCCTTTTTACCCCCTGAATCAAGATCAGGTGCAAGAGGCTGCCAGCTCACTTCTCCACACTGAGGCTGGAGACAGCAGCAGTACCACCTTTAATTAATCTGCTTAGCATGAAAAACATGCTGTTTTCATTATCTGTCTTTCCTCTTTTAGCAATGCAGGACATTAAAGACAGGAAAGGTTTGGTTTTGTGTCTTCAGTTTCCCATCCAGTAGTGCCAGTTCTCCCGTTCTGATGAGGGGACTGATGGCTCAGCTCTTGAAGGGAAGGACGATGCTGGATTCCCAAGCACCAGAGAACCCAGCAACTCTAGAGCTCAGTGTGGGACCTGGGAGCTCCCACCAGATCAGGGGGTCTGACCATGTCCTGGTGTACTATTGCATTTATTAACAGCAGCCCTGTGCCTGGAGCATGCTGCCTGCATCTCTCACATTTTACTGAGGCTTAGGAAACAAAGTCTCCTGCTTTCTGTGGACTTTGAGTATGGGATGATCTTATGGAAATAAGATCTGTGGAAGTAAGACCTTGACATCATGTGGAAAATCCCAGTAGATAAATATGATAAAGCTGAATAGCCCTGGAGGAAGCAAAGCAGGTAAACCCCAGGTCAATATCAGGTAAGTCCTGAGTGACGCCCTCTGGTGGCCCCACTAGCCATGGAAACAATGGATTGGCCTTCAAGGAAATGCTGGCCAAATGGGTCTGGAGGAATATGCTTTGGTCCTGTGTCACAGGTAGCTTGTCTCCTGGATGGGCCCTTTGGACCCACATTGCAGCCTGGCATCCCACATGCCTCTGGCCCCATTTCCTACTGCTCCTGTCTGTACCCCCTGCATGGACCCCAGTCCACCCCCTCTCCTGGTCTGGGACTGTTGATGGACCCTGTTACCAGCACCTGGCTCTGCCCACTCTGGTCAGGTACTATCGGACTGTGCCCACAGGGGAGGGCTCTGCTGTGCCTGGTTCCCCTGAGTCCTGGTGTGTTTCCACTTGCTGGGCAGTGCTATTCCCTGAAACCCACAAACATTCATCTGTAAAACCATCTCCACCATATGTCATAGAAATTGCATCACCTACCAGTAGGAATCTTGGTGTTATCCACAGGCAGGTAGGCATTTGCTTCAATAGAAATCTCATGGTCATAGATATCCCTTGAGCCCTGCAGGAGGATGGGAAATACTATGATTGTAGCTGGCAGGACCCTGGTGTGTGGGAGCCCTCTGCACCCTGCTATTGCTCCACTGCAATCTTGGTTGTCTCACATCCCCTTTTCATGATGTTTCTCCTCCCCATTTTGATATGGGTATTTCTGTGCTGCACTGACTCTGGCTGGCACTACAGGCCCTGACCAAGCTGCACCATCCATGCAAGCATTCAGAACGTTGCCCCAGAAGCACCAACAGGAGACAGATAAGAAATGCCAGTCCATCACTAGGGCATGCCAGTTCTACACCTCCTCTGTAATCTCCCCGAGGGACCAAGAGAGACTGAAATTCCCCAGTTACTCACAAAAGGAGAGTTAATATTCATTATGGGATGTCTCCATTCATGACACACTGGGATAATGCGTCCTCAGCTGAGGTCTATGTGATTCAGTCCTGTCCCAGCTCACACAGCCCACAAGGCATGGAGACAACCCCCGTCATTGTGTCCTCAGAAGCATGCTGTGTTTCTAGACCAGTATGTTGGTCTCATGTGAAGCCCATGGATCATCCTATGGGTCCCCAGGTTTTCTTCCCCTGCACAGTGTCCCTCCACAGAGTTCATCTCCCCATGCTTACCTGCCCTGAGAGGTTGAAGTATGCATGGTTTGTCAGGCTGATGGGTGTTGTCTTGCTGGTCTGAGCTCGATAGTTGATGGCTAGCTCCCCACCACTCAGTGTGTAGGTCACCCAGACTTTCAGGTCACCAGGGTATCCTTCCTCACCATCAGGGCTGAGACGGAAGAAGCAGACACCATTTGGGAGGACCTGGGGACTCCAGAGAACCTGCAAGGAGTATGCAGTTGGTGGGACAGTCATGGTAAACATGCCGCCCTTCTCTCCTTCCCCAGGCTGTTATGGAAACAAGATCTGTGGAAGTAAGACCTGTTTTGTCCCAGGAACCCAGGGACAAAAGGTACTGAAGGACCGATGCATTGAAATATAGGTTTTTTCAATCACCTTTCCTGTTCTTACTCCTAGAAGAAAAAAATGAAGTCCAAACAATCCTTTTCTCCCTATGAAGGACTAAAAAACACTATCTCCTTGTTGAAAAAGAAAAAGGGAAGTGGGAGAAAACACGAGTACCAGCCTGCTCTTGGTCAGCCAGGGCCAGCACCAGAGAACAAGTTCTTCAATGAATCTCCAAACAAACAAGGCAGTTTGCTCTGATGAGGGTCTGTCCCAGCCTGTGTTACTCCATGCCTAAGAGGGTTCATGAATTTGATATTTTCCCTGCAGCTGGACTTCTTCCCCCTCCCACAGATATCCTCATGTGCAACATTGCCTCAACAAGCTGCTGCCCTTCCCTCAGCTAACTCAGGGCTCGCTTCTAGGACAATATAAATAGACACTGGGAGCCCCTGCTCAGGGGCTGGAGTTGGGTTAAATAGTACCAGATGTATTGCCAGATACATCCACATGTCAGTGCTGATTCAGAGAACTCTGAATGGACCTCTCCATTTTGTGCCCCTGGCTTAGTTACTGTCAAATCCAAGAAGACAGATCCAGGGGCAGGGACCAGATAATGCTTTTAAAATGACCCCTTTCGTGTCCTCTGCAGAGATCATAAACTTGGGGCACTTGTCTAAAGCCAACATTTTCCCTTGATGTGATAACCAGGCCGCAGAGCAGGTCCTCCCTGCATTGAGTGCAGTTCGACTGCAGATCCCACTGCTGTAGGACACTGTGATTTTATATATGAGTTTCTATTTAAGTTCTTTGAACAAAAAGCTATTAAAGGCCAGTAAACATGCAGATATAACTATTTTTTAAAGCTAAGAGGGTTATTTTCTAAAGCCCCTGGGACCCTCAACAGTGTGGTCAGATAATGCTGCCACATAAGCCTTGTTGCAAGCTTCCTTGTCATCAGACCGCATGCTGACCTCAGCACTGAGGTCTGCAAGATCAGGAAAAAACAAGATGGCCAAGATAGTCACAGTCAAGAGCCAGCGCCCATTATCTGGCTAGAGGGGGTCTTGAGCAGGCACTCAGGAGTGCCCTGTGGGCCAGAGGACACAAAGTCCTGGATGGAAGGTGTTGCTGCCTTGTCCACACCAAGCTGGCATGCCTCCAGCAAGCAAGCAGAAGAGGCAGGAGAAGAGACCACGCCCCCCCATCCGTAGAAGACAGGTTGGAAGCCCTGGGTGCAAAGGAGTTCATGTTTTCAGCTCCAGCTCACAGTCGGTCAGTGTATATAAAGAAACTTTAAACCAGATTGTCCTCTTTGAGTGTCCAACAGCCAAGTCACCCTAGTACTCCCTTTTTACTGCCGAGGAGCTGTTGATCCCAATCATACGTCAGTTCACACCATGCTGCCCAGAGTGAGGTTTTTTTCAGACACTCTGACTTTTGCCCCGCTAGCTTAGATGTCTTTTTGCAAAATAAAACATTAACCCAGGAAAGCAGCTGCTGCAGTGCATACACACAGTTCCTCTGGGGAAATGGTGGATCAGCTACTTGCTGGTTACAAATGCATTTGATACAACAAAGGCCAAGGCTTCACAAAAGCAGAGACTTCTGAGCCTGCTATGCAATCAGCAGAGTTATCAGCAAGGCTTTCAAGAGAGGAGTCACTCCTCTGCTCTTACACCTTGTAACCCACAGATGGTATCTTGACTTCAGCAGCAGCTCTTGGGAGGAGATAGTAAGGGTTGAGCGTCCTGGAGCCAGCGGAAGGTTATTTTATCACAAGAGGTCACAGAGAAGGGCTGGGGAGGGGACACAGTGATGTTAGGACATTTTGCAGGCCTGATCTAGTCACCTGCCGTTGTGAGCCAAGAGTGAGAGCCTGGGGTATGCTGTCCCTGAGATGAAAGCAGCACTGAAAGGGCTAGTAAGTAACCTCACTGAACTCACAGTACCACCCTGCTCTCCCTTTACTTGGGAGTGCTGTTAAAAGCAATTCAGTTTATGCAAAACCAGGACCTTCTGAGACTCTAAGGAGCTATGGGCAGGTAACCCTTGAATCTACATGTGCAAATGAGTCTGCATGGATCACTGCTCCCCAGGAAATATTTTTTGGGCACTGGGACAACTCCAGCACCACTCCAGTGCAGTGCAGCAGGCTTCTTGGGAGTCTCCATCATGAATGTGGCTGGGTCCTCATTACCATGTCCCAACACAGGCTCTGCAGGAACAGAACCTCACCCCAGGACAACCCCATCAGAAGTGGGCTCACAAGGCCTCAGGGCTGCAGCAATGCAGAGGAAACACAGCAACCCTCTGTATGACACCCAAGGGTGACACAAGTGAGCCCTGCTAAGCCACCTAGGTAAAAGCAAGCTGACCCAGCAGCTCAAAGGGTCTCATTTCCCCCCACTCCTGCATTTACAGCACTTTCTGGGAGCTGATTCAACTCAATAACCATCAGAAAACACTACAGGGTTGGGAGTGAAGACATCAATCATAACCTCTTGCCACAACCCCCCAGGCTGTGTGCCGGAGGACACTGGGACCTGCCAGCCTGATCTTCACCTTGTCAAATCCCTTGGCTCCTCCATGCAGGCTGTTGGGCCCATTGTTGAGGAACAGCTGATACTCCTTCCCATCCAGGGTGAACCTCCCCTTGGCAATCCTGTTGGCAACACGACCCACAACAGCACCGAAGAAGGGGTGCTTCTTCGTGTAACCTGACCAGAAAAAAAGCATACGGTTAAACTGAAGTATTGGGACAGGATGGGTGGTCTCCAGGTCTGCTTATGGACTCAGAGGTGTCTCTCTCTGCTTCCCCCCAGTACTAAACAGGTGACTTACAGACCCACTGTTTCACAGGACACACAGCTCGCTAGTCATGCACATATTTGATTAAAACAGCCTGATAGGATCTTGAATTCTTTGCAGAAAAGGCCTTTGTGACTGTTGGTCACAGGGTGACACTGAGCTGCCCTGTTAGAGAGGAACCCGGAGCCACCAGTGTCCTCATTCCTCATCCACCAATGAGCCAGGAGAGGCAGCAAGAGTTGTGTTTATTCAACCCACAATTTGGAGGGGACCCTTAGAAGTGTGGCAACAATCAAGAAAATGCTGGTTAAACCGCCTGATTGATTGGTTATTTAATTTATTTTAAAGAAACAGACTCAGACCCACCTTCCAAAGTGTCAAAGCCGAGGACAACATCTGAAAACTCCTCATCCCTGCTCTTTGTTTCCAGAGCAGAAATTATGCACCCTAAGGACAGGATCTCCACTTTCACACTCTCCGACTTTAAGATGAACTTTTCTACTACTCCTCCTCCTTCCTCCGGGGGCATCTGCCCGAACACCTCTCTCTTCACTTCTGTCATTGCTCCCCAAAACCCGGGCCCCGGCCCTGCTGGCAGGGGCTGCGTCCCTCCCAGGGAAGGACACTGAGGAGGAAGCAACTGTAGCCGGCAACAGCTCCTCCAGCGTCAGCCGTCGGGATCACATGACTGTCCACTCTCAGCGCTGGGAGGGGCCGCGCCCTGCACCGGCTGCTTCCCAATACCGGCTCCGCTGCCGGGACGGTGCCGAGCGGCAGCACAGCCCTGGAGGGGTGCGGTGGAGCCGGGGAGGTGTGAGGGCCTTCAGCTGAAGACTGCGGCCTTCTGGGGCGGGTCAGCTGGAGGTGGCAGAAGAGAGAGAGNCCTTCTCTGGAGATGTTTAAAGCCCACCTGACGTGTTCCTGTGCAACTTGGTCTAGGTGGTCCTGCTCCAGTGGGGGGATTGGACTAGATGATCTTTCGAGGTCCCTTCCAATCCCTAATGTTCTGTGATTCTGTGATACTGAAAAGGAGCAAAACTGTGTGCTTAGGCTGGGGCCCGGCAGAGCATCTGCCAGCCTGCGCCTTTGGGCTTTCAGAGGACAGAGCATCACCACAAACAGCTCTCCTCTTCCACTCTCATTACACTGCCACAGCTTTCAGGGTCTTTGCAAAGTATGACATTATAAAATGCTGTTTTCTCTCTTTATGCCTCACCCTTAGCCCTTCCACAAGAAGCACAAGGCAAGTCTAGCACCTGCTGATGGCACAGTACGTCAGGCTCAGGTCATTTGCTGGCCAGGTGTTATTTTCAAAGAATATTCTTCAAAGAATATTCTTCACATGGCCCAGACTCCATTAAACATTATCTTTTGAAATACCAACTTCTCCTGCATGTCTCAGGTCTTTGCAGGCAATGTCAGTGTGAGGGAAAACACCAGCAACGTTTAAGTAATGTGTCCCCACGTTTTGGACATCTCTTGGCAAGGCTCAAGTGCAAGGTGAAAAAACTTGACTGCAATTTGATATTGTTATATTTTTATGAGGGATCATTTTCAGAATTTGTTCAAAGAACCAGTAATTCCAACCAAAACCCCTTAAACAATCAACCAGTATTCATTTCCAACACAGCAATCACCTTCGCACAAGACAAACTATGGATTCCAAGCTGACACAGAAACAAAACCTACCATCTGGGGCTGAGCAGAGGTGGTTTTGAAGCCTGCACTTCCCTGTTAATGATGGCGTCGTGTTTGCAGTGTAACACAAACGGCTGTGCCTGGGTTTCCTTCTGCACCTCTACAACTAGTGCTCTGCATCTGAAAGTAACATTGCAAGTGAGCAATGCTCATCACTGCTCCTGTTTGAAACACATCGTGGTGCAGCACAAACTTTGTTAGGAGCAAGGAAGGCTCCTGGCAGGCGGAAGAGAGGTCAGCCACATTTATAACGGATTCATTAAGTGTTTTTACCTGCAAAGCATTCCCAGAAGCTCATTCCTTAGCACTTTGGCTTCCTCAATACCTCTCTTAGTGTGCTTCTCCAGACAAAGTATTTCTGCTTCACAAAGACAGGTTTTAATTAAGGTGTGGGTTTTTAACATGACAGGAACTGCTATTTTGACTTCTCTGATTTGCACCAGAGAAGCTCCAGATCTAACCCTTTGTCTGATGTAATATCATGCACACTCTCATTTTCTCACCTACCTTCACAGATGCAAGATCCCTCAAGCCCCAGTGACATCTGAGACTGTTCAGGTGCAAAAGCAATACCACAGGCAAATCTATTTGTGAACCATCCACTCAATTTTCAAGCTGACAGATAAACCAGAAAAGAAACCAGCTGGCACAAGACTGAATCTTGCACAAAACAGTACCAGCAGCAGAGCAATGTCAGCTTCAGGATTTAAGCAAGGTATTTCAAGAGTTGCTCTTCATTACCCAGAGGATTTATTTGTGTGCCTTTGTGTGCATCCTACCTGTCTACCTCTGGTGAACAGGGGATGCAGTCAAGGGGAAGAGGAAGGATATAAGCGAGTTATATTCAGCATCTCACTACACTGGACTTTCTTTTTAGTCATTCCTATTTTTAAGAGAGAGTTTGTTTCAGGCCTTATTCACTGTGTCACTGAGTTTTGCTTACAGTGAGGGTCAAATGCAAGCTTCTTGCATTTTTCTCTTCTTTCTTCCCAGAAGAAAACCACAGTACCAGGCCTGAACATGCCTGACATTGGCAGCAGGGCACTTCCACAGCCAGTGAGGGTTCAGAAAAGCTTGCTGCACATCTCCAAGACTTTGGTTTCATTTCTCTCCCTTGCAGCTCTGCAGAAGTAGCTGAACACTAGCTCTCTTCTCTGTATCTCCACTTGCTCTCACCAAAAAGATACTGCAGCAGAGCCCCCATTTTTTTGTGAGCAATAAGGATTTATCCTATTACAGCCAGTGACCCTGAAAGTATAGCAGAGGCATGGCATGAAGGCAGGTTATGTGCTGCCCAGAAGCCTGGCCCTAGCTCCCCCAAATCAGGCAAGAGATTTCTGTTTAGTAGCAAACTGAGAAGTCAGCCTTTGAGTGAATGGTCCTGTCTTTCCCCCACCAAGAGGGACACTGTGGAAAATAACAGTTTGGGGTTGCTGTTTTGGTTTTGGTTAGTTGGATTGGGGTTTTTTGTTTGTTTGGGGTTTTTTTTGAGAGAGCTATTTAATGCACTATCAACTACTGTCAGAAAATAAACTTGCTATGAAAAAAATTACAGAGGAGGAATTATTTCCCTGGGATCAGTAGCTGGGAAATTCCAGGTGCCTCTGGGGCAGCTACTGTCTGGCAAGGCAGAAGCAAGGCATCAGATTTTACACATGCTTGTGCTATTTTCTTATGGATACTTTAGTTTTGTGCTTTTTACAGATGTTTTTATTTAATCCGAAATAAAGTGACTTTGCTTAAAAGGCTACAGTCAACCAAAACTCTCTGTTGTGCAGTACATGCTATCACAAGATCCTTTTTTGTTGGTCCTAAGGCATTTCTGTAATAAATTACATCACTATACTTCCTTCCTTAAATTTCTCTTAATTTTGATCCCAGCTGTGATTTATTCTGTAGCCAGAGCAAGACTCTAGGACTGCATCAGTGGACAAGGGAAGAGCCATGAATGTCATCTATCTGGACTTCTGCAAGGCCCTTGACACGGTCCCTCACAACATCCTTATCTCTAAGTTGGAGAAATACGGGTTTGATGGGTGGACTGTTCAGTGGATAAGGAACTGGCTGGATGGTCACATCCAGAGAGTGATGGTCAACGGCTCGATGTCCAGATGGAGAACAGCAACAAGTGGTGTCCCTCAGGGATCCGTACTGGTACCAGTGTTGTTTAATATCTTCACTAATAATATTGACAGTGGCATTGAGTGCACCCTCAGCAAGTTTGTGGATGACACCAAGCTGAGCAGTGCAGTGGATATGCCAGAGAGATGGGATGCCATCCAGAGGGACCTGGATAGGCTGGAGAGGTAGGCCCAGATGAACCTTATGAGGTTCAACACGGCCAAGTGCAGGGTCCTGCACCTGGGGCACAGCAACCAGCATTATCAGTATAGGCTGGGAGAACATACGCTAGAGAGCAGTCCTGTGGAAAAATACTTGAGGGTGCTGGTGGATGAAAAGCCACCAATGCTCAATTGCAGCCCAGAAGGTCAATCACATCCTGAGCTGCATCAAAAGAAGTGTGGCCAGCAGATCAAGAGAGGTGATTCTGCCCCTCTACTCTGCCCTGGTGAGACCTCACCTGGAGTACTGTGTCCAGCTTTGGAGACCCCAACACAAGAAGGATGTGGACATATTGGTACGTTTCCAGAGGAGAGCTACAAAGATGATTAGAGGGCTGGAACACCTCTCCTATGAAGACAGGCTGAGAGAATTGGGACTGTTCAACCTGGAGAAGAGAAAGCTCCGGGGGGACCTTATTGCGACCTTCCAGTACCTGAAAGGGGTCTATAAGAAGGCAGGGAAAGAACTATTCACAAGGGATTTTAGTGACAGGATGGCTTTAAGCTAGAAAAGGGTAGATTTAGGTTGTATATTAGTAAAAAGTTCTTTAATATGAAAGTGGTTAATCACTGGAACAGGTTGCCCAGAAAGGTGATGGAGGCCCCATCCCTGGAGACATTCAAGGTCAGGCTCGATGAGGCTCTGAGCAAACTGACCTAGTTAGGGACATCCCTGTTTATTGTAGGGAGGTTGGGCTAGATAATCTTTGAGGTCCCTTCCAACCCAAACCATTCTATGATTTTATGATTCTATGACTCAATTGATGAAAAAAAATCTTAAAAGGCAATTCAGGTTTGTGAAGGGACATGTTGTGCTCACTTATATGATCCAACTCTGTTCTGAGTTGCCAAGATCCATAACCCCCATTTTCAGCAGAGCTGCCCTGTGTAGTGGAGGAATGTGACATTAATGCTACTGAACATCCTTGAAATAAGTGACATGTCTGTATCTGCTCTGGGGGAGATCTTTGGACAGCACTTCTGGGCTATGTTGCTTGAGATCACTTGTTTTGGGGAACCTACGCTGTTTGTCTCAGCACCATTAGGTGGTGCAGCTTTGCATACAGAGCTCAGAAACCACCAAGCTGTTATAACATGAGTGGTATTTTGGTTTGGAGGTGACAGTGACACTCCAAATGCTGTAATACTTAAGCAATGGCAAAAGATCACAGTTTGCTGTTGCCCGAGAACCTCCCTTCTTCGCTAATAGCAACAGTAATGCACCCGGCACTGCAGACGGAGATGGGGTCTGTTGGGACTGGTTGCTGCACAGACACAGAAAAGAATGCAGACATCACTTGTTACACCCTCCAGCATTAGAGGGCTGTAATTAAATCCTCTTCTTCCAACAAACTTTGTGCAAGCCAGAGGGGATGAGCTGGCCTGTAGAGAGTTTGCATTAGTACACAGGACAAAAGCGGAGACATTCCCCCCACCATTTTATTGTCTGTTTATTGAATCTATCTTCAGCTCTGCTGGGTACTTCCCAGCACACAGGCTTATAATGGAACCTGCACTTTTTTTTCTTCATCTCTTCAGGGGCAAATATACTGAGCTATTGATTAGGTTATTTTAGGATCATGGCACAGTACAATTGCTTGCTGTTATTCTGGCAGTCATTTATCAGGAGCCAGTTACGTGCATTTTATAAAGCTCTTCAAAAAAACACAGCTACCCGAGAATACTTTACACAGCATGTTTCAGATGTGCCTTTGTGCTCAAGTTGTTTTTGTCTCAGTAGCAGCCAAAGAGCCATTTGGATGTGTTGGTTGCTATAGTAATTACTTTCCTCGGGAGCTAAAATAATAGCCTACAGCTCCTGCAGCTCCCTGTTGTGTAGGCTGCCTTGAACCAGAGACACTTCCATTTTGTTTTGGAGGGGGCTGGGGACTATAGGCTCATGTACGCTGAGAGACAGACTTAACTTGCTGTGCTTGTGCAGCTAATTTTGAATTTAACCTTTGTAGAGGATGTGTCACAAGTCTACAGGTTAAAAAATAAACCCGGCATACGAAATGGGAGGACAGCCTTGTGGCTGAGGTTTCTGATGGGGGTGAAGATTTGGCTTTGGTTTCCATTTCTGTTACGGAAAATTGGTAAGAAAGGGACTGAGGGTCACGCTGAGGCTGATTTTCAGTGCAAAGGGCCCGACAAAGCAATGAGTGAGGGGCTCACAGGAGTTTCAAAAGCACCTAAGCAAGTCAAGCAGGAATGTGACAAGGAGGATAGCTCAGCATCGTTCAGCATTTTTATTAACTGGTGACAGCACTGGTGAAGTAACTGCTCTATAGACCTGCAGCTCTGGAGGAGGTAAGGGGTCTCACTGTGGACAAAACTGCCTTTCAGAGCAATCCCACAGCTGGCAGATGCCAGCTACCCCTTCCGTCTGCAGGCATTGAACATTGCTGAGTGACATTTTAAACTGCAGTCCCGTGGGCTGTGCGACTTTTGCTTGGAAGGGCACTGTGCAGAAACATTTCCCAGCAGTAGGACAAGCCCCGTACTCATAGCTCTGTGTGGTCATGAAAGAGGCACCAAAAGGGAAGGTCTTTAAGTCATTTTAGGCTCTTCACTGATGAGCCAGAGATTTTTGTGCAGCTAGCAGCCAGATGGGCTGGCACGGCGTGGCACTTCTAGTATCTGCCAAGGAAGCAGAAGAGAGGCAGGGGCAAGCGGCATGAGAAATGATCAATTCTCTTACCCTCCTGCATCAAGAAGCAGCTGCAGGGATGCTGCAGCTCAGACTCATGATTCACAGGGGTTGACCTACATAGGGTCCCAGCACCAGCAACAAGTACCAGTTTGGTTTTGCAGACAGAGACCATCAAAAGGGGAGAAGGATATTTAAAAGTGCTTAGAGACGGAGGCAGAAAGAGCTAGGATGAAAGGAGGAAGAAAACAAATACGGGAAGTGTTTTGCCTCACAGTGCTGTCCTAGAAAATTCAGCCTGTAATGTGTACACACCTGCACCAGCAACTGGCAGGGAGATGGCAGGATCTGCTAAAGGCTGCAAACACAAACAGTTCCTGTTTGAGTAACAGCAATGCACAAAGATGCAGGAGGGAGGCTGTTTGGGGAAACCACAAGACAAAACTGGGCCTTCAGATGTGAGGGGGGGGTGTGCTTGGCTTGCAGGCAGCAGGTGGCATGAACTTATTTCACACGTGTAGATGTACAGATCCCCCCTGCTCCAGATTTAGGCTTAGCATACCTACAGGTTTTGTGCCTACGTAGCTTTGCTGCTGGAGTGAATTACCAACAGAGCTAAAGCAGGCTGTTAGGGCATCTGCCCAGCCCACAGCTGACACCAGGCTGGTTGGAAGTCAAAAGGACACGGTTTTGGTGTTCCCAGGTCATCTTTCCTTCACAGTGTGGTTGTAGGCAAGATTATTTGTGTAGTGCTTCTAAAGATAATGCCTAAAATCACAGAAATACCAGGGTAAGACAGGTTGATAGACTTTATCAAGGAAAACCCTGAAAAGACGATACTGGAAATGCTTCATTGCAAGGATTCACTGCTCTTTATTTTCTTCTATGTTTATGATTAGAGAGCCAGACTTTTAATTCACAACAGTCCAATTGTGCAGGCTTCAGCTATGAGAACATTTAAAGTGACTGTTCTGTATTAAACTTGTTGTGATGCTTTAGGGTTTTTATCTGAGCAGTTCCTATGGCTTTATACAAAGCTCTTGGGCTAAGTTTTCTGCTATTGTATCAGAAACTTTGACTGCATTTTTTTAGCCTTGGTGGATCGTGGTGTACCAGAATCTTTAAATTATCACTGAGCACTCCAGTAGAAAAAATATTTAAGATGCAAAATCCTAAATGCAAGGGAAGATTTAAGAAACAAAAAAGTAAATCAAAAGACATACAAAGAGAGAATGTCACAATTAATCCAATGTATTACCTGATTCTGTAGATTTATCTTTGAAACTTACCACCTGATTTCACTGTGGCCAACACCTGCAGTTTTAGCAGACTAACAAAATCTTTTCTTTACCCAAAATGGAGTCAGCTATGGGAGAATTTTGGCTTTCCTTAAACAGGAAATCTGCAGCCTTCAAAAGGACTTAAAATCATAGTTAAAAACATGATCCAAGCATGAGATACAGTCTCAAGTTACCACAAGGTGAAGAAGACAATTCAGATTTTTTTTAACCACAAAAAAAAATTACTTCTGTTTTTTAAGCCATGGTTTGGAGGGAGCAGGACAGGGCTAATTCATGACTTTTGATTTCTAGGATGGGCAGTACTGGTCTAAAGAATCACTAATGGGAGTATTTCTGGGTCACTAGATTTTTCTTTGGATTAATTTGGGAGTAAATTTTGTTATTAATTATTCTATATTTGACATTTGTAATGAGCTACTATGACTCATGTATTCACTTTAGGAAGCCCTGTTATATTAAAAGCAAAACCTGCAGCTACCTTAAAAACTTGGGGAAGGCTACGAAAAAACTTATCTGCTGGAGAACTAGTTTGTGCTAGATAAGTATTCTTGCTGGCATAATTATGATTTCTCCTCAGCAGCAACTCTTTTTCAGCACAGATATCATTAGATAAAAAAAAAAATCTTGAAAGTTTGCTCATGCATATCATTAAAATGTCTTATCTTATATCAATGTATGGCAGGTAGGCTGTCTAAATGTGTGGCTCAGCTAGGCAACGCATGGATGCTCCTGTGGAGTGTGACACCCAAGAAAATGTATCACGATCACCCTAAGGATGTGCTGCACCAAATGCAACCTCCCAGCCAAGTCACTGGAGCTCTTCGAGAGTCAGCAACGATGCTCCACAGACCTCATTTCATGAACAGCGTTTCCTCAGGCAAGGAGAGTGTTGGTAGCTGAAGGAGTAGTCACAGAGTAGCTCAGGTGGTGAATTGTGTTGCAGTTGCATAAGAGAAAGCTGACTGCGTTTAGATACCTACCGTGCATTCACTGAGCTTGATTCCTCCACCCCCACCGCAGTATCGTCATCTTTGGCTGCCAGCAGCAGCAGCCATTTCATTTACACAGGTTTAGATGCAGTCACTTACGGCAAAGTGAAAGTGGGATGGTTTTTTATCTTTTTCTTCCTTGTGAAAGCAACTGAAGCAATACTTGGGAACTCACTCTCTTTGTGGCAGTCAAAATCCTTGTGCTAGTGCCCTGCCTGAGAGGTTGTGCTGCCAGCTCTCTTCTTCCTCAGGCCAACACCAAACTCAGCAACATCCCCTCAGCATAACTTCATCTTCTATTTTTCATTTGTTTGCTCTTCTCCATCTCGAATCAGCCAAGGAAGAACACACCCCTGAGAGAGAGCTCGGCAAGCTGCCCTCAACAGAAACTCTTCCAATTGATCGGCTCCTTGTTGCTTTTCACAAACTGGTTGGTTCCTGGTTGATATATCTCTAGCCTCGCCCACCACCCCAACCTGGGGGAAAGCCGGGCCTCACACAGGTGGACCAGGGTCTGTCTCTGGGGTCTGAAACTACTTGAGGAACAAACTGTGTTGCTGGGTTGTGACTCAACCATAGGTCAATTCCAACCCAGGGCCCACAGCCCAGGCCCCAGCACTTCAGGGGGCTGGGAAGGTGGCAAAAGTTATACTATAGGGAAATCACAAAGGGTTTATGTCAAGACTATTGCACCTAACTAGGTGAAATGGAACAAAGCATTTTATTTGGCTTTAACAAGCAGAACATTATTTGTAATGGGCAAAAATAAGTGGAGACAACATTTTAATGATAATCAATAAAACTAATCCTCATGTACCAAATACACCACAAGCATATTAGTAAGCAGAACTGCTTTGAGCTTATGAAGTGTTTGTGCTGTACAATGGATATTAAACCACTCTGGAAGTTCAAGCGAAGATATCTGTAAGATGTTGGTTCATGCTCTGGGGAGGTAACATCTCCAGTAAGCATGAGAGTGGAGAAACCTCTGCACTGCACCCAGTCTCATCCTGTAGACATTCTTGCTTACCAGTCAGTTCAAAATCCATCACCAATTTGCAATCTTGCCACAGCAAGCAAAGTAGTGCAGTGGCTCTGCTCCATCCTGGATGGAAAGAGACGAAGGAGATCAAGATTAGAAATAAAATACAACAACTTGTAGGAAAGCACCTGATTCTCAGACATTCTCTCACTTAGACATAGAGCCTTATGCTTAAGTTTTCACAATCAAAGAGCAAGATGCAAACCACAGAGCATTGATTAAATTTGTATTTTAGAAATGCATATCCTTTCTGGTAGCTCTTCTTCACTGGTGCTTGCCAAATGGTGATTGGGAAACAACCCCTGCTTCACAAATTGATCACTGCTCATTTTTAGCAACTGTTGCCCAGAATTGTGACCCATTCCTCCTTGGGGGAAGCAATGCTCAGGAACAAAAAATGCTCCCAAAATCTCTGGATTTAAAATGGAACAGCTATTTTAAGAGAGAGAGGACAGTCCCGGTGTCTGGATAACTATGACCACAGACAGCAGTTCAGGATGTAGGCAAGAGTCAGAGCTGGCTAAGGGCATGAACTGTATCCATGGGATGAGAAAGCTGTCTGCATCCTCAGCAGGAGAAGCTACCCCAGGATTATTTTATGTAAGCAGCTCTGAGAGCATTATACTACACATATGTTACACCGACTACCCAAGACATAATGCTGGTAACCAAAACTAATGATAAGGGTAAAAAAAGCAACCACTGCCACCTCCCACCATACCTGGGTAAGAGCTGTGAGACAGATTTTTATTTCTGCTGTGGCTGCACTAGTGCAAACAAGTGTAGTGGCTCTGGTCTGACGGTGTACCTCTGCTGTACTCAGGTCTGAAAAATACCACAGCATGAGCTGTTAAGTTGCCTTTTTATCCTTTTAACAGAGGGAAAACACGCATGCTGTAGATTACAATGAAAAAGAAGCATGCAAAGTCAAAAACATACATAATGGAAAGTACCAACATGAAAATTGCAAATGCAGGCTGATTTTGCCCCCTCATGCCTAATTTGTTGTGATAAGGACTTTAATTATACAGTCATCTATTCATTTGCTAGTGGGGCCTCAGCCTCACCTGGTGTACTGGACAGGCTGTGCCCAGGTAGCAGGCAAGTGCTTAGCCTTTGCTTTCCTCCCATTCCTGCAGGGAGCTCAGGCTGTGCCCAGAACATGCTCCTCAGCTCTTCCACTGGTAAAAGAATTACTTATTTTCTTCTGGGTATTTTTTACTACTGTCAGGAAGTGTGTCACTGCCATGTGAGGTGAGCAAGTGCTGCAGTCTGCTGCAGAGGTAGAGGATCAATATGTAAACAGCTTTTGGCCGTGTATTCACAATACTTTTCAAGGGACCATTTGAAATGCTTAAGGCCTGATTCCACAGATAATGCAATTTTATTTTGAACTCAGTTCTGAAAATTAGTTCTGAGGTTGTCAGCTAAGGTGTAAGAAAACGAGGAAAGAACAGTGACTGTAAGCAACTGGTTTAAGTGACTTGCCTAGTATTACATAGGTCTGAGGAGAAAGCAAGCAGCAGCATCACTTTTAAACTCTGTATGTGTGCATGCACTGACTCTGTATATGCAGAAGAACAGTGGTAATAAACTCAAATACTTGAAAACTTTGTATCAGGACATCCAAGAGAAAATCTGAGATTTTCTTGTGAGATTCTAGGATCAGGTACTTTAACTACAGTTGGGTTGCCCCTGGCATGGGAGCATTTAAGAATCATGTTTTTCAGTTGCAATATATATAGACCTTCCTCCAAATCAAGACCCCATCCTTGGTCAGAACAGCTGAGTTTTGGCTGAGCAAAAACTGCAGAATGACTCTGCAGCAGCGGAGCCTCTCTTGCCACCAGCGTATACTTACATGAGCCACTGAGGCATCTTTACTGGTAGGGCTCAGGAGGTCATACTCCTCCCATCCTATGCTGCCAGCATTGTACAGTGGCAGAGAAGCTGTGCAGAGCTCTCTATTTATACTGATCTAGCCCTGTGGTGAAATTTTCCTTCCAAATGGAATTTTCTTGGTTTCAGACCACAACTGAGGCTTCTGCAGTTGTGTGCCTTCAGCTGTAACAGCTTGTGTCAGCAGCAGACACAACACACCGGAGGGGAAGAACTGTGGCTAATAGCTCTCATGTTGTGTTGAGAAATGTGTTGACATTTCCCCCGCAAGCTGCATATCTACTTAAGATTCTCCTCAAGCTCCAGGAAGGTCCCTGGCATTGGTTTCCATCAAACATGCATGTGAAAACATGCCAACTGGGAGTGAGACATAATGACATCAGAGAACTGATCAATGTAGGAGAACCTTTATGGAAGCAAAAAGTATAAATGGAAAAAAAAAAAAGGCTAGGCAAGAGCCAGCTTAAGGCTATTAAACAGAAAGGTATGGAACTAGCTTCTGACTCAGAAGCTCCTTAAACTGCTGATGGCTGGACACTGGAGAGGATACTTGGTGTTAAAGCAGCAGTCTGGTCTGGGCATCCTGTGCTGCAGTCCAAATCCTTGGTTACCCAAAGCAGAGTCTCAGGTATTGAATCTCATAAAAATAAGTAGTTTAATAGAATGGTACAGCAGAAGGATCAGCTTGAGCTGTGTGTGTCTGGAGGGGGACCCTGAACAAAGAAATCCCTGGGCATTTATACCCTTATAGACCATGCATCTGCCCTTCATGTAATCCTCACACACTTTTTATGTGTCCTTTGGTGATTCTGGCCTGAGATCTTCCAACAACCTCTGACTTCTTATTAGATTCCTTCACTGTCTCCAGGCAGGTCATTATCTTGTCTAGTTGCGGCTGCCATTGATGCTTGTACCATCCTTATTTGTGCTGGTTCTGGAGGCCTTGTCTTGCTTGAATAAAGTTCTGTACAAATTCAGTAAATGTAGGTGAAAGTTTACAGCTTGTGGCCTAAGACTTCAGCAAACTCATGCTAAGTAAGTAAAGCTAAACAAACAGCATGCTAAATCACACTATGCTATATAACTCTAAGTGATTTGTTCTATTTAAAACTTACATAAGCTAAAGAGCTAGTATCTCTTAACACCTGGAAATGCTCATTCTGAGCATACAATTTTACATGTTGCACCCACTGCTGGCAGCTCTCCAGGATAGGATGCTTTGGTACCTTTGGTCCGACCCATTTTTTTGTTACCTCTTGTTGACTCAACAAAAAAGGCTGTATCAGGTCTTAGTAATATCACCCTAACACACTCAGCACAATAACGTGTGATGGCTAAAGGACTAGTTTCATCTCACATTGTAAAGTCATATCTAGATCATTTTTAGGTATCACTTTCTTGTTAACATCCCACTATGAATGTCATTACTGGATCAACTCGCGCTAATTATTTTTCCCTTATGGCCAAGTGAACTAAAAACTTTTCCCATTTTTATTCTAGCTGTTACTTGCATTCCCTGGTATCTAAATACACAGATCTTAGCACTGGAAGTGTAATGTGTTAGCCTGGTAAGAAACATTCCTCACTGCAATGAGCTAATAGCTTAATGTAATGTAAATTACAGTAAAGGACGTAAGAAATACAAGGCAGGAAAGGAAGAACAGAGAAAATTATAACAACATATACTTCCAAACTATCTGCATAATTATGTGTTTTAAATTTCTATCAAGTTTGGAGATTTTTTCGTTGTCATTGTTCTGCTCTTTATGTAATTATGTGGTTGTACTCAACTGCTCAGGGGTAAGCAAGTGACACTAATTGCTTTTCTTATTGGAGGGTAGTGGACTGAAACCATGATTTCTGTTTATCAGCTCCGGGTAATAAAAATTGTATAAAAAGAACTATTTCAGGCAGTATTAGCACCTTTCATCTCTCTCAAAAAGAAGCAGGTCTGACAAGCAACGTTAACAGTGAAATCCTTCTTCTGAGCTAGATGCTTAATTTCAAACACATAACTGGGATGTATTTCCATATCCCCTCCCTCCTTCCATGTGCATGAAGCACAGACAGAAAGAATGACTGCTAAAAGGCTGTTTGCAGTAGTTTAGTGTGGAAGCCTCAATGACACAACTTAAATATGAAAAATATCTTAACATCCCCACCGTGGAATAATTAAATACTGTATTAAGTCAGTAAAGCAAGGTCTGCTACCAATTGACATTGGAGTCCATATGCTACATAGAAACATGCTGAAGCTTTTCTGTTTCTTGGAACACTCAGTAAATAAGAATTTGAATAACCATTTCCTTGTTTTTAGAAAAGTAATTTTAAATACATAGCGGGAAAGAAAAATTGATTATTACAGAAAATCTAATTATTGCAGCATTTCAATGTCCTTTTCTGTCTGTAACTCTGCTATGTTGTATGTTCTGTGATTTCTCAGGCTGTTACATTTTGCAACAGTATTGTATAAATGTCTGCTAAAATCCTAGAGCTCTAGCACATAAAACTAATGTACTAGAAACTTCATCTGGCAAATAAGCATCTATGTCCATAACAGAAGTAGTGGTAGTGTATTTAGAAATAAGTGCCAAGAAAAATAAGTTTATGTTCACAGATGGCATGTTCCTCATATGCAGCTACAGCCCTGGACTCTATGCTCTCAAAGTTGTAGTCAATATGTTAAAAATGAATCAATTATGTAAAATGAAAGAAATTCTGAAAGAAAAACATCAATTAGGAAACAAAGACCAAAGAGAAAACAAGGTGAGAAACACAGCAAATTAAATCAAATGTATGTCTTTGTAAATAAGATTAGATGAGCTACTTGAGAGATGCAGATTCAAATCATGTCAGGCAGAATGGGAAACCGAATCTCCTCCCACTTCTTGGAGAAGTGCCTTTACCACTGGGTTTCAGAACAACAGAAGATGTTTAAACTGTTTGCTTTCTTTTCTAGCTTACAAGTGGCATTTCAAGTTGGACATGTTCTGTTTGATACAAGTCTGAGATTATGTTTGTGGATTGTTGTGGGTTTTTCTCCTTCACTAAAAGAAAAGAATAACATTTATTTTGTCAATCTTCTGAATTACTTCCCTCCCCCTTATTTGGCTGCTCAACTGAAAAAGCAATTACTTGCACAATCCTATACCCATCCTTCATTGACCTATTTTCAGCAGAGTTCCACTTCACATCCACCTGAGTTTGGCAGCCACAGCAGCAGAAATAAATTCAGCTGGAAAGTCATGTGAGCCAGTTATAACATTGAAAGCCTTCTTTCTGTTCCTCCATCCCTAAGGAAGTCTTCTCCTGGACAACCTGTCAAGATACAGATTGGATAGGTGGTCTGCAAGACGGGTAGAAAACTGGCTAACAGGCAGCACTCAGAGGGTGGTGATATATTTTTTTCACTTCAGCATCTTCACAAATTATCTGGATGCTGGGATTGAAAGCACCTTCACCAAGTTTGCTGATGATGCTAAACTGGGTAGTGAGGTGGACACATGAGAAGGGAGAGCTATCACATGGAGAGACCTGGACAGGCTAGGAAAGATGGCATAAAGTTTAACAGAGACAAGTGCACGTGCGACCATATAAACCAAGAGCCCAATACAGGCTGGGACCTGTGTGGCTGTGGAGCAGTCTTGCTGAAAGGGACCTGGGGGCCCTGTTGTACAAGAAGTTGAATGTGAATCAGCAGTGTCCTGCAGCAGTAGTGAAAACAAATCAGATCCTGGGCTGCATCTATGTTACTAGCAGGGATAGAGATGTCATCATCCCACTCTGTTCAGTGCTTGTCAGACTGCACCTGGAGTATTGTGTCCTATTCTTGTCTACACATTGAAAGAAAAACATGGACAGACTGGAGAGAGTTCAAAGGAGGGCCACAAAGATGATCAAAGCAGAGGAAAGACTGAAGGAGTTGGGTCTTATCTCACTGGAGGAGAGAAGGCTTGGAGAGGCCCTCATCACACTATACCAGTTCTTAAAACAATATCTGCAAGGAGGATGAAGGCTTTCTCTTCATAAAAGCCACATGAAGAAGACAAGGGTCAACAGGACTTTTTTTTTTTTTTTTACAGTGAGAACAACCAATCAGTAGAACTCAGATACATGCTAGAGTCCCAATTGCTAGAAGTTTTCAAGACGAGACTGGGCAAGGCGGTAGATGATCTCATTTAGGCTGCCTCCCATGAAAGACTGGACCAGCTCCCTTCCAGCCTGGGCTGCTTGATACATCCATAACGCTATGCAGACAAGCATGAGCCCCAAGAGCCACCTTCAGCAACATCGCCCCGAAGAGGGAACCCTGAGCAGACCCACCTGCTGTTGGCACTGCCAGGACACAAGAGCCGTATGCAATGCAGTGCAGTCCTATGAGCATACACTGGCACTGGTGGAAACGGTAGTGCCAGTAACACAGGAACAGAGCCCTGGGAGGACACATACAACTGCCCAGGCTCTCCACGCTCACCGAGCGTGTAGGGAACACATTTAGTGCGATATTGTTTCTCACCCAATGAACACCGGACCCCGCTGGTGAACAAGCCCACAAGCTGTCTCCTTCACGGGCCAAGGACTAGGTGTGGAGCGATCAGCTTGGGAGTGAGGAAGTGTCTCGGAAGCGGCCTTATGGTTCCCTGAGGGCTCTGTGACCTTGGCAGCTCACGGTTAGGAGACGGGACACATCGGCCGAGCCGCTCCTCACGGGGCGCTGGGCCAGGGCCCGCGCCTCGGTGCCCTCGGCGCCTTCATCAGCCGGCGGTGCTGGGAAGGAGTCAGTGTCAGCGGGTGCAGGGGCATACGGCCAGCGAGAAGGCTCCCGGGCTGCGGACGCTGAGCCGGGGCACGGGCACGGGCACGGGCACGGGCACGGGCACGGGCACGGGCACGGGCACGGGCACGGGCACGGGCCCCCCCCACCCCCCGTCGCGCCACCGCGCGCCCGCCGCCGATCCCTTTCCCGAGCTCTCAAAAGAGCTGGAGAGGAGGGGGCGGTGCTGAGGCAGCCTCGCGGCGCGCTGACGGGCGATCTCACCGGCCAATCGCCGCGCCGGTGGCGGCCGATGGACATGCTCACAGACCTATCGTCTTGGCGCCCTCGTCCCCGCCCCCGACTCGGAGCCAATCGCGGCACCGGCGGGGCGGTGCGACCCGCTCGCGGCGCGGGGAGGGGTGTGTGCGCGGGGACGGAGCACGGAGCATCTCTTGGGTGCGCCGCTGCCAGGCCTCGTTTCTGCTCCCTCGGTGCCTGTCCCCGCCGATAGCCTCGCCGGGCCGTTCCTTCCCCTCCCCTCCCTCCCGCGGCCATGTCATCGCCGTCATCTGGAGAGCGGTACGAGGAGGAAGAAGAGGAGGACGGCGCTTACGAGAGCCAGGCCAAGCGGCTGAAGCCCTGCGCCGCTGCCGAGGAAGGCGAGATCGAGTACAGCGGCGCGGAGGAGAGCGAGAGCCGGCGGGATAAACCCCCCACGCCACGCGGAGGGGGCTTCTCGGGCGGGGTGAGGGACGCCACGGCCGCCGGCGTGGAGGCGCCTTCCGTCGGGATGCCGGCGGAGAGAGGGGGCCTGCTGGCCGGCCCCCCGCCTCCCGCGGGGCGAGGCTCATGTCAGCCCGCCTCCTCCGTGTCGCCGGCGGGAGCGCGTTGCCCGCTGCCCGGCGGCGGGCGGGAGGTGGGCTTTCCGCGGGGTTGGGGGCCCCGGCCACGCGGCCTTCCCCGGGCTGGAGCCCGCTGGCACTCTCCCCCGGGCATGGACGCGCTTCCGGTGGAGGTGCCGCCGTGGTCAGAGGGCGGACAAGGCGGGGAGGGCACCGGGCTGGGGTCGGTGCTTTCGGCGGGGAGGCCGCGCTCAGGGTGCGCCGTTAATTGTTCCTCAGTGGAGTTGCTTGCGACGAGGGGCTGAGCTTGCAGTGTGCTGCGTGTACGTGATTCGGATTTCGCAGTTCTGAGATTGTCTGTTCCGTGGGCAGCTTGTTGCCTTTTGGGATGTTGCCATCGCAAGTTCTGTGCTTGCCCTGTTGCTGAGTGTAACTATAGAAACATAGAGCGAAAGAAGAAAGCGGCGCAGAGTGTTTATTTCATCCTTCTGTTTTACCTTTGTGTATGGCACCGTACGGTGATTAGCTTAATTAATTTGTATTCCTACTTTCTCCCTCCCCCACAACGATGCTAATAAGCACACTGGTTCACTAAATTTTTTGTTGTGTACCTTCTAGTCTTCATGGATCTGTATCTTAAGTATCAAGATAGTTCTTGACCCGTAAATTTTGGCTAACAATACTTTTGTGTCTACTGTTTGATTTCTTAGGTTACTAATTATCCACGTGATTGTAGCTGTTTTTCTTCTTGATGGCTCTTTCTGTTTCTTACTTGAAAAGATCAAGAAGACATTGATAGCAGAAGTTGAAGTTTAGAATACCTCTGTTTTGTGATTTGTTTGACGAGCTTGCTTAGCACTGGGATATGTTAATGAGAGAGCATTTGCTGTTACCATCTTTCCATCAGTTAAACCTCTTGATTGAGAGGGTACCTGCTAAATTATTACAAAAGTTCCCAAATAAACTGCGACAAAAATGCATCTCTGTAGAGAACCATTTTAATTCTATAGTTTCTTGTGACAGAGCATTGTCTTTGTCGCTGCAAGGCTTAGCAGTGTATTCTGTCTTAAAGGTAGGTTCTGAATGAAATTCATATGCTTGTTTAAGTTAGCCTGAAATTTTGTCATGTGGGAGAGCTGGACATGATGCAGTGTTTTGTGTAGCAACAAGAAACTGCCCTTGCCTCCTCTTTCCTGCAGTACTTTATGAAATCAGCTAGTTCTTTATTCTTTTTTTTTCTGGCTCTGATTGTCTTCTTGTTGACCTCAGTATTTCAGTTTATCCCATTAATGTGCAGGACACACTATCCTGCCCCTTTAGGTAGTGAGAGCATGGGGTACATCTGTAGCTTGACATTTTGGATTTCAAGAATGACATGTATTGAGTCTTGTGAATAAAACAAAACAATTGTGTAGCAAGTCAAGAACATGAAAATTTTTAGGCAGATTGTTGTGTCGGTTTCAGTGTGCCTCAAGGAGGTTGCATGGTCACTGACTGATGATTTATTGGCAAAGCTGTATTCACAGGACCACTGTTGGAGTGGCAGAATTTGTCGTGATAATAGAGATCAAACTAGTTTCTTAAGAGTAAGTTATAATATCAAGTGGATATATGAAAATGAGTGCTTTTGTTAGTAATTTTATGTGGGGCTTTTAATAACAAAATGCTAGCATCTATTCGTTTGGTTTATTAGTGTGATTTTTAAATTTTTTTTTCCTCTAATAGATTGGGAAAAACTGTGCAGGGAACTTGCTTGTTTCGTGACATACCTTACTCATTTCTCTCCAGGGAAGTGATCTTAGCTTGTAGAAGTTGTATGTGGTTCAGGGTAAAGACATATAAGATGAAGGTAGGCTGAGAGGGGAGAAGTGTAAGTATCCTGGGTTACTCAGAAGAGAGCAGAAAAAGAAGCGAAGAAGTAGAGGGAACTATAGGGAATGGGGAATTTGTAGGAGTTATGGCAACATGGGTCATCAAGGTGAAAAAAGTAGAAGTCTGGTAGTCTCACTGTTGGTATGTTTTGTTTGTTTTTTTTCCCCTAACATACATCCTAGAATATTGGTGAGCTCTCTTTGTATAAAAGCTCTTTTATGGCAGGGCCCTGTTAGCAGGTTAGTGGGGTCTCCCTGCTGGTCTATATTTATTATTGTGTCATTTTTCTGTTTCTCTGGGGTTGTTTCATTGGGTTGAATATGCCCTTCAGGCCTCGAAGTTTTTGTTTTTTTTTTTTTTTTTTTTCCAAACCAGTGCCTGTATATGAGATCCGGATGGTGAAAAACAAAATTTATTTTGGTCTTCTTTGTCCTCTGTTTCCCACTCTTATGGACACTCCTCATCCCAGAGGTGTACTCTCTTCCTCATGGCTCATCTCAACACTAAGGAGCATGGAGAGTCAGGAACAGACCAGAATGTTGACCGGTGGAGGAGTGAGAAGGAAGTGATCTTGCAGAAGTGTTCTATAGGGGAGAGTATGACTGGGAAGAATGTCTTTTACAGAGGCGATGATGGTGAGATGGTGAAACCTTGGCAGAATTGCTGTCTAGTAGACAGGATGCTGGGAGAACGTAGGTCAAGAGCTGTATTTGGAGGGCCTTCCAGCTCCATCCACTCTCGCTCCCTTAAATTTCAGTTTCATTGATAAATGTTTTATTTATGCAATCTGTATTTTCTGTAGCATCCACCTGCCTCATTGTCTCTGACATACCTATTCTTAAATGTTGCTATGAAGTAAGGAAGACCTATCATCCCTATTCTTAGAGTTGGGGAAGTGTGATATGGTGTCTAAAAAAAGGAAAATATAACTACAAGCTACCGCAAGGTAAGACAGGGATGGGAACTTGCAGCTTCTTGATGTGACTTCCTGTGTGCAGTGTTCTTGCTTTGTGGTAAATGGAAAGCAGTTCACTTTGCAACTCAATTGCTCCATGCCTGTCACAGACAGTTGCCCTAACAGGAGCTAGATGGCAATGAGTTCAGATCTTGACCTATCTTACAGCAACTTGTTCCTATATTCATTTCTTACATGAAGTACATCCTAGAGATCAGTTATGGACTAAGTGTAAATCTTCCCCCCTCCTTTCTTCTCCATCAAAAAAAGTGAGTGTTACCTTCAGGCAGGTTCTTGCAGCACCTCAGGTTAAATCTCCTGATGATGCTGTGTGTTACCTTGGGTTTTGTTTTTGCTTATTTTTTTTAAGGGATATTCAGATTGTGCTGAGCAGAAAGGAAAACAGAATGGTGTATTTCAGCTGGAAGGGATTTAAAATTATCATCTAATCCAACTAGTGCCACTTCAGGGCAGATTCAGAATTAGCAGAAGGGTCCAGAGTGCAGTTATTCTGTTCTGTACCAGTTGTAATCATTGAAAGGACACAGTGGCAGAGAGTGCTAGGAAGAGGTACAAATTAAACAAGAGAAATGATACCCCAAGCTCCACATCCAAAACAGAACCAAGTAGCCTTCCAGAATTATAGAGTGTGATTAACCTTAACTCCCCTTCTCCTGCCTGGCCCACCCCCAGTCCCCCAAAACCAACCAACAGATGAAGAAAAAAAGAGCTCAAGATATAAACTGGTATATTCTTCTACTGCTGTGGAACCATAACCCTATCTTGTTTGATTGGTTCTTTTGAGATACTGTCTTACTACATTGTGTAATGGAAATCCTTTTGTCACTGCAAAGTTACAGGAATTCCATGTGTCATAGAGAGAGATGTTTCCTATACTTCTGTGGGGAGGAGACAGAACTGCTCAAGTCAGGCAAGTGTGATCAGCAGGGATGATGTATGACAGGGACAATGGCTTTAAGTAATGCCATCATCATGTAGTACACCTGACAGTTGAAGAGTGTGCACAAAATGCTGCATATCTGCTTATGAAAGCAGATCCTTTTAGACCATCCCCAGTGGGCAGAGCTGAGATTATTGGGGAATGTGTTGGATACCTTCACCTTGCCTTTATAGTGTGGTAAGTTGAGCTACCCTTGACACTCAGCAAGGCAGTTGAGTGTAGATCAGGCCATAGTTGGGCATTAATGAAATTTTAGGCACCTATGTGCCTGATAAGAAACCTTTTTAGGGCTTTCTCCTCCAATTCTGTCATATTTATAAAAGCAGTTTCAGAGCATTTAAGAGGGATGCAGTGAGAGGAAAAAGTCAAGAGTGAATAAAATAATCTGAATGGTAAGAATTAAAATAACAGGTATTCAGGTACGTGGGAGAGAGAAGATAAAGGAGGAGTGCCATCCTTTTGTACTTTCTCCTCTTATAAGGAGAAAAACAGATGAAGGAGGTCAGCAGAGAAATGGTAAAGGAGCAGGTGGTCCAAAAAAGTAGTAGAAACAAGGTGAATATACTGCCTGGAAAGTGTCTGGAGAAAAGATAAAGGACACATTTATGTGCAAACACTTGGTGAAAAATTCTCTAAATCTGGAATTAGTGAGCAAGAGAGACATCATTCTAGAACCCATAATGACATTCTTCCTTTTTGCGATGACAAATCATCATTTGTTAGCAAGAAACCAGTGATCTATTTAAAGTGTTGTCTAGAACTATGTAGACCACCAGAAAACGGATGTTAAAATGCTCCAGCCATTCTTTAAAGCTGCTTCTGTTGCAGTCTATGTGCGTGAAGTAACTTCTTTGTGTTTCATCTGCTTGGTTATGTCAGCACTTCCTTTCATGTCTCAGCTCTCTGCAGAAGCTTTGTTTAAATGTGAAGCATTTTTATGTTCCTAGTTTATTTCTTGAGAGACCTCTTCTATCCATGCTACTGGTCTTGAGCCACTTCACAAAAGAAGTCAGTTTCCATTATCTATTTGATAATTGCATTTTCTGTCCAGCTAATGATTCTTCAATAAACTGTTATCGAGCCTTCAAAAACCCTTAAGCCATATATATGAATGGGTACAGCAGTAATGTTGGTTACTCTGTTCTCCTGGCTTTAGTGGAGTGCGAGTGTTGTGTTGGAGTTTTGTGTGGGTCTTTTGTGCCGTCATGGAAGTTGGA
Source organism: Brachypteracias leptosomus (assembly GCA_013401335.1). NCBI lineage: Eukaryota > Metazoa > Chordata > Aves > Coraciiformes > Brachypteraciidae > Brachypteracias > Brachypteracias leptosomus. The sequence goes on along the minus strand of VYZX01033112.1, from coordinate 548,937 downwards.
GTTGCTGAAAGACTTCTTAGTAAGCAGAGAAATATTGGTGGTGTTTAATCTGTATGTGAGCAGATGCTTTGAAGTAACCTTTGCCTGTGTGTCAACTGTAGCATGTGTGGTTTTCAGGATACAGTGACCCTGAGATCATGGTCAAAATCCTGTAGTTTTCATCTCTGGGAAGAAATTATGGCATCAGTTGGATGAGTTGTATATGTTCTGACATTAGCAGTGGAGATGATTTACACTTGCAGACATGTTTGATTTTTCATGTGGTCTAGTGGTTTTATTTCTCCTCCTATTAGAAGAAATCAAGGACCAGTCTAGATTTGCTTGATACTGCATCTTGACAGCTGCAAAACTTGATGATAATATGTCTGCCTTTCGCAAAGACTTTTTTTCACTCAAGCATATGCCTGCAGCACATGTTTATGCCTTTCAGCAATCCGCTCTGAGAAGGATAGTCTGCAGCTTCCTGGCCCAGGGCTCACTTGTGCTCAGTTCTTGTGCTGCTGTTTACTGCTGTTGGTTAGAAACTATTTTGAGTAAAGCAGAAGACCTCTGGTTTGGTTATTTATAACCCTGCTGGCTTTATCTGTATAAATTATTTTCAGAAATGCTCTGTTGATAAGTCCATCATTTCTTAGGAGGTGACTGAGATGTCACTGTTTTGTGGGTTTTGTTTTGTTGTTTTGGTTTTCGTTTTTTTTATTGTATGCTTCTTCAGCTTCTGTGCAAGTTACTACAATAGCAGCAGTGTTACAATTTTCGATCGTTGCTAAATCTCCTATTATAGAACATCCTAGTAAAGGATGCTTTCTGTTGGTGTCATGGGAGAAGGGAATTTGGCTTGGAAAGCCAAGTGTTGCTTTAACTACAAAAGAAAGCAAAATTTGTATTTGCTGATGGTTCTGAGAATAATTCCATTTGCAGATGTGTAGACACCTGTATATGTATGTGTGTATAGCTTATGTATAATGGATTTGAAGATGCAAGTATAAAAAGTCTTAATTTTTGTCAGAGTTTGTGCTATTAGAAGGATTTATATCTTGAGTAGTCAATCTTAAATGGACTGTTAATAAATAAAAATAGGAAGGGATATGCATGACAAAGAAACAGGAAATGAAATTGTAACAGAAGATTAAACTGGGAAGGAGAGGTAGAGAGAAGTACAGTTCCATTATGATCCACTCTGAAAAACTGGACTTGGGTGCTAATTAATTAAGGTAGCTCTTTATAGTAAGTCTTGGCTTCAGTGAGAAAATCATTGCTTATATTTGCCATCTGATTAGATAGAAACATTTTTAGGTGAGTTTTCTTGAATGCATTAAAGAAAAGAAAAGAAAACAAAAGAAAATGCATACCCCTTGCATTGACTGGAATCTTAATATAGTAACAACTATGCAGGGTAATGAGTAATTGAATTAATAACTTCTGATTGTTGTGTAGACTATAAAGAAAGGTGCCTGCTATCTTAACACTGTAGTAATAGACATTGCAGGAAAAAATGGTTATTATTGTTAGTTTTCTTTTGAAGGTTTCCTTGGGTGCATCTTTCAGCTTTGAAAAGTGTGTACGTGGGTAAACTACACCTCTGTGTAGTTCTGTTCCTTCTGCAGTAGCTTAAGTATCTGCAGTTCAAAGTACTCACCTTTTATGACTACTTTGATCACTGCTACCACTGTAGAACTCAGCTGATTAATTCAGTATATATGGTATCTTATGCAAATATCACTAGTGGTATTTTCCCACAATTGTCACCACTCTTACACAAAGAAATACGTTGCCACTTGAAACACTTTGATGCTAAAAATGAATAAAACCTAAGCTAAGCTTAAAAAGTTACATTGTCAAGATGTCAGAACAATCTACTAAGTCTGAAGTTCTGGCTCTTGGTTAAAACAGAATGGTCAAATCCTTTAAAGAAAAAATACAGAATTGTTTTGGGAGAGCTGTGTATGGAACATAGGAATTGAACACACAAGACTCAGTTTGTAGTTATCTGTATGTTTTCTTTTCCTTGATAGGGAAGAGAGGAATGTCTATAGCAGTAATCATTGTGGTTACTTAATTACTGGAGCTAAATGCTCCTTTGTGCTACAGATGAGAATCTCTCTCAAGTTCCAGAAGATGCTCTACTACTTCTTATGAAAAAGTGAGAAATCAACAAGATTTGATCTTGTAGATTAAATACATTGATGTAGTTGCTAAATTTGAATACATAACTTTACACTGCTGCTACACGTATAAAATTTGGGTGCTGGCAATTGCGGTATGTTTTAGGGTGCCCTTTTTATTGTCTCTAATCTTTCTTTGATTATATCTCACTATTGGCTTAGATAATTTCATTCTTTTTTTTCCACTTCCATGTCTTAAAATATATAAGGTAAATTTCAACCTTTTTTCAGGCTGATTTTTTTTTCCATTTTAAGTAGAGTTCAGCAACTGAACTTGGCAATCTGTTTAGAAAGAAAAGTTAAGGTATTTTAAATATAGTTGGATTGTACATTTAGGTGGCTGCTTCTAGACCCACTGTATTATCTGCCAAATATTTATTTTTAATTATTGATAGCAGTATTTCTTGGTCTGTATTGAATTTTAAAATGTCATTTAATTGCTAGGATTCTGGGGGAAGTCATCACAAAGTCTCTGTTTCTCCTGTCGTCCACGTCCGAGGACTGTGTGAATCAGTTGTGGAAGCAGATCTTGTGGAAGCTCTTGAGAAGTTTGGAACGATATGGTACGTCAAGTATGTCTGGACAAGTTGGGAGCATTTGCTTAAAAGTCCTTGGACCTCTTTAAAGACATAACTTAGTAAAGCATAAAGGTTTTCTAGCTGTGTTGAAGATTGTGTGTGTCTGTAAATGGCAAGTCTGGTCAAGCAGAGTTCCACTGTCTGCATGCCCTAGTGTCTGCTATCAGACTTTCCTGGCCTTAATATAAGCTGTAGCTAAACTGAGTTGCAGAGCAGCACGAAGGTGGTTGTCTTCATATAAGTGGATGCACCAAAAACAAGGGTGGGCAAATGATGGTTTCTCCTATGGTTTTGTATGGGAAGAGTGCTTGTGATATGGTGGGACTCCTCTCAATTTTGAGTGCTTCTTTCAGGAAACATGCATTTCTTTTCAAGTAAATGCATGTATGGAAGTCAAGTGGGGTTATGTAAACAGTACAGTAGTATTTTTCACTATTTTAATATTCAAATAATTGAATTACACTTGTACCAGTATCTTAATGTAAATAAATAAAATTAAGTAAGCACAAGCTTGTTCAAATAGATGTATTTTAGCCTGAGAGTTTTTCTTTTCAAAAACTTAAATCAGCTGACAAAGCTTACGTGTGAATTTGGTGAACTAAAATACTTCTGCTATCTTCCTCTAAGGTAGTTGTGTCCAAAAATAGGATTTTAAATTTCTTAGCAACAGCAAAGATATTTATTGTATCAACTTTAAATGTGTTTTATAATCTAGTTTTACTTTGATCCTTTACCTCATAAATGTCTTTAGCAAGCCTTTTTTTGTATTAATTGTTCTAGTAAGCTGGTAAATGATTACCTGTTTGTTGTATCGGTTGAATGTTTTTCATGCATTAAACTTTTTCAGGAAAACAACTTATTTATCCTATAGCTGCATTTCTTTGTTTTGTGCAAATGCTTTAGAAATGTGTTGACCAGGTTTGGGAAGCAGAAGCAGGGAGACCTGCCTTCCTTTTATGTCCTTATTAGGGAAAAAAAAAAGACAGTTATGGGACTTTGGAGTTGTTTTGAGTAAGCACATAGGAAAACTTACTGTAATGTTTCTCTCACCAGCTATGTCATGATGATGCCATTTAAGCGCCAGGCTCTAGTGGAGTTTGAGAACGTAGAAAGTGCAAAGAAATGTGTAGCATTTGCAGCAGATGAGCCTGTATACATTGCTGGACAACAAGCCTTTTTCAACTACTCAACAAGTAAGAGGATTACCCGGCCAGGGAACACTGATGACCCATCTGGTGGAAATAAAGTTCTCCTGTTGTCAATTCAGAATCCTCTCTACCCAATTACAGTGGTATGTTTCTTCTTCTTTTTTTTTTTTTTCAATAAAAGGCAGGGAGCAGCAATCTCTGTTACATTATTTCCATTGTGTACTATTTGATTTGAGTCATGAACTAAATTCATTCACCAAAGTTTTTCTCTATCTTCACATAAGTAACATGCATGTTCTGGAAAAAAAAGTTTTCGAGATGATTCAGTCTCATTGTACAGATATTTTGCAATACAAAAATTGCAGTGGTCAGGATTTTGAAATGTTGAAGTTGCTACATGCTTCTGAAATGTTTCCAAATATGTTGCCACAACATCAGGAATATAATTTAGCTTGTAGGCTCTGAGTGGTGTATGCTTAAATATCAAGTAATTTTTCCAGTAGGAGATGCTATTTTATTACAGTCCTTCATTCTTAAGTATTACTTTTGTTGAAGGTTGAAACCTTCATCTGTTGATGATCAACTCCAGTTTGATGGAATCTTCCTCACTTTTATTCAGGCTGATAGATTTTACTTTTCAGTATTTCAAGTCACAGCATATATACAGTTGCATCCTAATTTATTGTCATCTATTTATGGCATGTGCATGGTTTGTTAGTGATACAGATACTTTTTGCTAGTATTTAAGGATGTGTTTTCTCATGCATTGAATCCTTATTTTTCATAGAGATTTTATAGTACACATTGAATTGCACAGAAATATTTCAGGAAAAAGTTAAAAAGTCAAGTTAACTATACTTAATTCCTAATTACTTTCCACCCCTTTGTGATGGAGGGTTCATGTTTTGAAAAATCTTTGCCTAAGGTATGATGTATAGGTCTTTGAAGTTCTATTTCCCAGTTTCCTTATCTGTGGGCAGAACTTTGTCAGGGATTTGTCTGTAAAAACAGATCTTCTCAAAGTGACCCCTGCTGCTGCAGTCATACTGTCTGTTCAGCTATACCTCTCCTGTTGCCTCGTATTTCTCACCTTCTAAACCTTCTGTACATGCATGAGGAGGGTGTGATATGCCTTGCAATTGAAATGTTTTTAAGTATCAGCTTCTGAGATTAAGTTGCTGTACCTTTTAAATTATATTCTCATATATATATATAATGCTAGTGTTATTTTTAAATTTAAAATACCCCATATTACTGTATCTTGTGAAACACTTGATTTGGTAACCTAGTGTATCTGAATTTAAAAAAAAAATAAATTAAAAAATCAAGCTGTGTGTGTGCCTGCTGACATTTTGAGAAGAGCTTACATTTTGAAAGACATTTTATTAAGTAGCTGTGAAGAAATCTTTTGAGAGACAAATTGTGAAAGAAAGTCATATGCCTGTAAACTGATGTCACCTGGAGCTGAGGTTTTCAGGATCTTTTCCCCAAACAAGAGATGGAGTGCAGCCATTTGTGCTATTGAGTGTGCATAGAGAATATACCTATAAATGCTCTCATAAATAATATTTTATTTTTTTTTTAGGGGTTCAGGCTGCTTGAATCCTTTCAAAAAGTATTAGTCCATTTTCTGAAAACATTAGGGTTGACAGTCTCCTCTGCTTGCTTCATTTAGCTATGCAAAATGCTCACTAGAGTGTCTGGAGCAAGGCCTCCAAGCGTGGACAGTGGTTTTAGGTTGTCATGGGGTTTTTTTTTTTGTTTTGGTGTTGGGCTTTTTGGTTTGATTTTTCTTTTTTAGCGGTAATATGCCCATATGTTAAAGCTTATGGTGCTTTATATTAGCCAGGAGTTGCACCACTGCAGCTATAGCCAGCAATAAGTCATCCTCTTCTGCTAGTTTCCTTTTTTTTAAATTTTGGGGGGGGGAGGGATGTGTAGGGAGGTGTTTGTTCTGCTTTTAAGAAATCTAGCATGTTCCCCAGCCCTTTGCTTCCCAATTGCTCCCCTATTTTGCTGAACATTATAATAAATGCTATACCTACTTTCTTTGACCCTTCTCTCTCTCGTCCCCCAAGTAAATCTAAGCATGTACACTAAGGTCTTGGAATGAGCATTTGGGAAGTATTTGGTTTAGATACAAACAAAAGAAGGGCAAACCAGATTGTGGTTGAGTGTTCCAGTGGGATGTCAGTGCCTTTGGCTGCTAGGTTTAGCTGTGAAACTGGCTGTCTAGTAAAGCTTATGTGCTTTCAGCTGTTTGAATATGATCTAACAGGTGAATTGTTTCAATTGTTTCTCTGCCTTAAGTGGAGAAGCACAGCAGTCACTTGCAGTGTCTTTGATTCAGGTGAATACAACTTAAATTCGCCTTTTGATAAGCTTACATCATGGACTGTCCCCAATGACTCTTCTGAAAATGAACGTGAACAATTAATAAACTAGGCAGCTGCTGGAGTCTTATGAAATGTGCTCTCACTGTAGTGTCACTATGTCTCTGCTTTGGTAAAACAGCTGCAGTGCATGCTTAAAAGGGAGCACAGTTAAAGGTTCTTCTTAAACTAATGTTTGCATGAGTACTTCTTCTAGAAGTTTTTTCTTGTTTTTCAGATTTGACTGCCTCTAGTATATTAATCCATAAAAATGCTAATAATGAATGTATAAATTGTATAAGGGAAGTTAAAAATGAAAAATTAACAAGCCTTTTTTTCATTCTTTGGCATTTAAATGCCAATGCAAGAAGATGTTCTGTGGACCTAAAGTGTTTGAAATTTCACATCTGACTAAAATATTTTTTTCTTCTTCTTCCTTAGGATGTTTTATATACTGTGTGCAACCCTGTTGGAAAAGTTCAACGTATTGTTATATTCAAGAGAAATGGAATACAAGCTATGGTTGAATATCCTTTTTAAGTGTGATTTTTTTTTTTTTTTTTTTAATATAAGGATGTTAGGAAATCACTGTAATTTTGAGACCAAATGATCCTTTAATTTCTATCTAAGACGTGGTAATTTCTATACGTCTGTAAGACGTAGCACTTACACATCTCTTCTTTATAGTAAAATGACATTGTCAACAATAGTCTTGACCTGCCCTAAGGCTGGAAATTACAGACATGAAATATGTCATAGATTTAATAATGCCTTATAAGCAAAGCTTCTGCCTGTGTTTATACCCAAGAACTGGGTAAGGAATTGCAGAGGTGCAGTTTGGGTTCTTCACAGTCTTCTAAAATAGTTCTAATATATACTGCTTATCTTACTATTCTGACTTAAATAAAGCATGAGACCAATTTAGGCCTCCTTGACCTGTTTATCATGTGTTGAGAAAATTCCCTGCTCTGTTACCCTACTTTTTACTGCATTTATAGTATTGAGTTGTATACGGGATGAATGTTCAGAGTTGTAAATGTGTTACTGTAGTTTGCAAAGTCCAAAGTCTGATATAGTTATGCCTTAGTTTATAAAACTCTGATAGCCGTCTTCTTAGAGATTGTTGACCTCTATTTCTGAGCTGTTATCTTGACAAAACTGTACCAAATCTCAGAAATTCTTTTGTGTTTTCAGATGCTGCTGATGTGGCAGGCTTTATTAGTGGATCACTCCTGTAACATACAACCTGGTGTCTGCATTGGTGATTTGCCATGCAAAAAGAATTAACCTAACTTCCATAAAAGCAAACTAATTGCTGTTTATCTATGTAGAAGACTTAAGCTGTGTGTCCTAACAGATAGTAGGTTGACATACTGTGGTAGTGTGTTGAGTTTGTGATGAGGGGTTTTGTCTGGATTAGATGACTTGTACAGTTGGGAGTTCTGCATCTTGTTTTAAGATTAGGGAAGTTGTGGAGAGGCTCCTGCACATACTCTGAAAGGACCATACTTCTGCTTTTTGAGTTTAAATTCTGCAATATGCCTTTTATTAAAAAGGAAAACCACCAACAATTGAAAGAAAAGTCACAAATGTGAGCAAAGTAATGCAGCAGTGTAGGTAAACTGTTCGGGGGCAGAGCAGAAAAAAGTGAGCTTCAGGACTTTTCAGCTTGTCTGAAAAGTTTGAAAAGTTACTCAAATTTCGGTGCTAATTGCAGTACCCTTTACTTTTGAAGATATACTTCCACAGTTCTAGCCAGTGACAAACAATTTCTTAGAAGTCTGGGGAGTTTAACTTTCCCCACTCTTAAATTCCACAGTGAATCTACATCACCCTGGAAGAAGCTGGGATACAGAAATGTGGTAAAACACAAGGGATAAGCTATTGATACAGATTACTTCCAAAATTTCACTAAAATATATCAAAAGATGGTGTGAAATGTCAGGTCTGCTGCAAGGTCCAGGCTTTCTGACACCATATGTTATTGAGTGTGTATGAGATCATGGATTGCCATGTCTTATGAGGAGTGTCTGAGGAAACTGAGATTGTTTAGCTTGGAGAAGAGGAGGCTGAGAGGAGACCTCATTGCCCTCTACAACTACCTAAGAGGAGGAGATTGTAATGAGGCTGGTGTTGGTCTCTTCTCCCAAGTAACTGACAGTACAAGAGATAATGGCCTCAAGTTGCACCACGGGAGGTTTAGATTGGACATTAGGAAGCAATTCTTTAATGAAAGAGTGGTTAGACATTGGAACAGGCTGCCCAGGGAAGTGGTGGAGTCACCATCCCTGGAGGTGTTAAAAAAATGAGTAGATGTGGCACTTTGGGACATGGTCAGGAAGATGTTGGGATGAAGGTTGGACATGATGATCCTAGAGGTCTTTTCCAGCCTAAATGATTCTATGCCAAGGCTCAGGTACATTTTTCTGCTAGTCGTAGTCATAGAACTAATCTTGGAATATGCAGAGGATATGAAATAACCTACATGTTGGAGTCTGGTACATGGATCTGTCTTGAGCAGTGGATTTAAAGCAGTCTGCTTGTTCTGTTTTTTGATGCAAAAATATTATTTGTTCATTCGAAGTATCTGTCTTAGTTCTGTGGTTTTATTTGCCTNTGTGTGGGCACTGATAGTCATAACAAGGGTGTGTGTTATCAACACCACCTGGCTTCCAGTACTGCAGCATGAGGGCTGTATGGGGAAAATCAGCTCAGACAGACCCACTACACCAGCTAAAAAGGGTATACTTTTTCTTAGTTCTTTTCACTGTAAAGTAACTAGAGAGTTCATGTTCTCCCTGCCTGCAAGTCTCTAGCTGGTGCTAGCAGTGAGAAAGGATGGCTTGTCTTAAGTCACGTTTTCTTGTCCCCAAGCTCTGACCCCTTCCTAAATGCTGCATCTTTAACTTTCCCTTCAAATATTCTCTAGGCTTGCTGGTAACTTTTTATGTCCTCTGATGCAAATTACTAAATCCACCAGAATATCCCCTTCCAAATGGCATAAGCTCAGTGCATAAAACCAGCTTGCATCTGTATAATTGAATCATTTACTCATTTATAAATGATCTCATCATGTGCTGCTTACATCTCAAAAACAGATGCTTAACATAATTTGAACTACATACTTGTTGGTAATTTCATATTGAAGTCCATACAGAGTTTTTGTAAGGTATACAAAAGTGAAATGTCTGAAGGCTACAAAAATAAAAGCCATGCCTGAAGAAAGGGACATGACTAAGACAGCTGGGGGAAAAAAAATTAAATCCTTAACGTGATGCTTATGTTTGAATCAGTATTTTGTGCCCAGAAGGCAAAGGCTGCACTCAATGGAGCAGATATCTATGCAGGATGCTGCACACTAAAAATTGAATATGCAAGGGTAATGCTTGGACCTTCTCTTTTAATTTTACTGGGGGAAAAAATATAATCAAGACTTAACCTTTTCCACTTTTACTTTATTTGAACAGCCAACTCGACTTAATGTCATTAGAAACGACAACGATAGTTGGGACTACACTAAACCGTATCTGGGCCGACGAGGTAGGTGTTCATACCTTATTGCTGTAGATGTTTGACTATACTAATGACAATCCTTTATACATGGTCAGGCTGTATGGCAATAGTCATTTCAAAGCAAGCCAGAGCTGCTGAAGGCTGTGCTCACAAGCCAGGAAATTAACTCTGAGCCCTAGTGCCCCCTACTGCTGTGTGCTTGAGCCACTTAGTTCAACAAGGAGCCCACACCTGCAAGCACCTTCGCAGTTCTCAAGGACTTGCATTTCTCCAAGCAGCTCTCTCTCTTTGGAGGAGAGGAAACCTGGTACAGACTATTCCTTACAAACTACAAACTTGCACACTGCTTCTCCTTCGAAAGAACTCTTTTCCCTTATGTTGGACAAGGCATTAAGAAGGATAGAGGACTTCAGCAGGCTGACTCTACACTACTTCATGCACCACATCGGCATCAGCAAAAAAAATCAAACAGACAGACAAAAAAAAACCCTCTGAAAAACTCAGACTTGCAATTCACCTTGTCTGCATACTGCATGCACCACCACCACAAGTTTTTAAAGGAGGATACTTTCAGTACTTCAGATTTGTATGGGATGAATAACATGATAGACTGTACCCATTCTGTTCAAGTTTGTATGTATGTTGGTCTTATTGCCCTTAAAATCACAAGTGAAAAATTGAGAACCTCCAAAATTAAGAACCTCTTTTGTTGATATCATTGACGTTGTAATCTTTTTATTACTTGCTGTATGTGAGAGTTGCATTCAGTTTTAACAGTGTAAATATTGTCTAGTAGTAGGGAAATTTAATCCTTATCTGTAGATAGTTGGAACTGAGCAGTGCATTATCAGATAGGTCCCCTCAGTTATATTTAAGTATTAAAATAGGGAGATTCATAATTGGTACAGTGATACTGTCTCTTAAGTATTCAGCTGTAAGAATTACCAAAGCTTAACTCATGTCAGTGGTAACTATGACTATATATGTAAAGACAAACTGCTGTGTAGCCTAACTCCTGTAAAGTGTTTTTTAAAAAAAATCTGTAATTATTGAGTGCAGTGTTCAGTTACTTATGTACAATAATGTGTGCAATGTAGTTAGAAAAGCAAAGACAGTGTGACCGAGATAGAGTTATCTCCTTATCAAAGGCTTTATGAGAACCAGGGCTTTGGTCATCTCAAGTGATGAGCACTTCCAAAGTAATTCTGCAGAGATGCTGGGCTTGTAAAATTGTTGTACAACTAAAAATTTAAGGCTTGAATTTTCAAAATGAAGTTCCTGTAAAAAGTTAACAAGGGAGCTACAGTATTGGTTGCAGCTTGTAGATTATGACTATTTGTATCAGGATTAAATTTATTTTTTTTTTCCTCAAATTCCTGAGTTCCCCTTCAAAAAGGGATTTTGAAGAAATTCAAAGGCAAGGAAAAACCGTGAAGGTTTGAATTTGAAAAATCTGAAGGATTGATTTGATCCTTATATCTTTTGATCCACTGCAGTGTTGGGAGGCTGACTTGCAACATTGGGCATCTGATTACATTTTGTATTTGGTCTGCAGATAGACATGACTGTATGAACTAAATGTTCCCCAAGCTAGCAAAAACAGTGGAAAATGAAAAACTTAGGATAGGCATGACTTGCTCTTTCTCAAGAAGTCTCTCCCTGCTCTTTTGTTTTCCTTTCGTTACTTTGACAGCCTATCTCTATTTTCTATACATCACTATATTCCACATAAGAGAAAAATAATTAATTTGTATTGTCTATATATATCATACTACCTTGTATATAGCCTGATTTCTCATTTACTGTGGCCTGCATCCATGTATCTAGAAAATGAGAATATAAATTGTTGAATGAACACTGAAGTGCACTTGAGAAAACAGGTATCTAGAGTAGATTTTGCTTGTAAATTATACCTCTTTTTTTTTGAGAGAGAGAGAAAGAGCTTTCATATTTGTGCTTCAGCTTACTCTTGCAGCAGTGTTGTTTGGCTTTTGAACTTAATGTGACTTGAAGTGTGGGGATCCGAGTGCAGTAAACAAGATGTTAGCTCAAAGGAGTTTAATTCTGAGGACAGGCATGTTAATACATCCTCTCAGAATTCCTTACCCCCAGGCCTAGGAATGAAATGCATTTTGCTAATGATTTTTTTTTTAAAGAACTGTTTTTAGTTCTTCATGGTAACAAATTACAGACTTTCTCATAGCACTTTTCCACTTGAGTATACTTTCTAACAAGTGCCTGCTGTTATGAACACATACTGCATTAGATTGAACCAAAAACACCCCTGACTTTTTGGTATTCTATTTGCTTTTAGCCAGAAGGTTCCAACTGGAGTTTGGAGCAATTCTTGTGGTGTTAATACCAGCTTAACTCAAGGAACTGATGTAAAAACAAAGCCAAACCCCAACAAACTCTGAACTTAGGATAGATTATAAAGAATCTTTCCTTTTAGAATTATTTTAAACACAGCTCAGTTCTGATGTTTCGGTGCCTGTTTGCACTAGCATTTGTACTGGCATGACTGAGGGACTTTGGTCAAGGAAGGAACAAGTATGAGGCAAGGAGACAGCTATATGACTGCCCATTGGCTTTCTTGAGCATAGAACCAGGGCTATTATCCTGAAAATGGAACAGAAAACCAAAACTTGACAAAAGTAATCTTTTTCTATATATTTGAAGGCATGCAACACTGTTCAGGCTTTATTGCCAAAAGAAATATCTGAACCTGTCCCCAAAATTCTGAGTAGAGAGGGCACGTGTGTTTTCATCTCCCACTGTTGTGTTGTCTAATGCAAATAGTTCCTGTTTTTCAGGGGAAATACCTCCAGCTGCATTGGGCTGGAGTTGCCATTTTCAGCAGTGATACTTAAATTTCCTGGGAACTATTGTAACCTGATAAATGTCTTTTCAACATGGCTTTTTTAATTGTGGGAAGTCAGTTGTTGCTTACCACAAAGAAATCTAGAAATTTAGATTTTCTTTGTCGTGCAGCATGGATCTGATCAGAAAACACGGCTTTTGCTGTGATGCACTGCAGTCCTCCAGTAATGTAGACCCCTTGCTTAACTTTATATCGTAGAGAACTGGGTTTTCTTAAAGGATTGATGTTGTTTAAGTGCATTATTCAGTGATATTTTTCTTCAGTATGTGTTGCTGATAATGCAGTAATGTACAATCCTTTCAGCACGCCCATAAATCAGTAGGTGTTCTGTAATTATATATGTACACATATGTAATGCTCTCTGTTTACTGATTATGAAACCATGTAATACAGGTTGTTGTTGGCTTATGCTGAAACTTCTTGAAAGAAGCCCTCTTTGAAAATGTGTTGCTGTTGAAGCTAATATTATGATTCAGGTACTGTCTTTCAAAAGTACTGCATTTCAAATTTGTTTTAAGAGACACATAGGTAAATCCTGCTGTATGGTGTTATCTATACTAATGTGTGGTGTCTGTTCAGAAAAACTATTGGGTATTTCCATAAAGTTTTAAATGTCTGCTTCTCCTCATTGGCCACTGCCCCCACTCAACTTAAGTGCAATTTGTTATACAGATGGCAGTCTTTTAATTTTGGTGTCCCAGGGCTACAGCTTATGGTTTTAGACATATAATGAATGAAAAATTGTTTATAAAATTAACAAGGACTCAAATTACTTTGTGCTTCTTAACTAGAAGCTTTGTGTCTTAACTGAAGAGATGAGTAGTTGTGCATACTAAACTGTTTTCTTTCCCTTCCCACTTGTTAGACAGAGGGAAGGGCCGCCAGAGACAAGCTATTTTGGGAGAGCACCCATCATCATTTAGACATGATGGTTATGGTAAGTAGTAGAGGATGACAGATGCTTATCATTTCTTTACATGCTAATGTGGAATTCTAAATATTCAATCAGTGCTTAACTGTGGTCACCTCCAACATGAGAGTAGTTCCCTGTTGTGCTGTACCTGTGGTGCTGTCAGCCCACGTTCTGCAAATGATAGTGATTTACTGCAATCTCTGTGCATTTTATCTCTTCCTTTCACGGAGAGCATCTGTCTCTACAAATTTATTCCTAAGAAGAATGTTTCCTTTCAGTTGCCATTACCATAGCAATGGATGGAAAATGACATCTGTACTGGGGAAGCAGCTTGCTTCTAGAAAATGGCAATGTAGCTTGATGAATGGTTTGATGCCATACAGTGCTCTATGATGTTCTTGCATGCCAAGGTGTGAATTGTGGGCCTTGTGTTTCTTCTAATTTAGCAAATTCTGAAAAGGTATAACTAGGTGGCTGTATAGGGATGTTTTGGAATTAGTGCTATAAAGGGCTGCAGTTACTGGTGCTATCTGTAAATGAAGATCTGTCACTTTCTTGCATTGGACCAAGACCTTGGGATTGAGAAACTAATGACCCTAGTTAGGTGTGACTTTTCTAGTTATTCACTCTTAGCTGTCAGTTGCAATGTGATTTGGCTTGCCTCTGTCTTTGCAAATGTATTTCTGATATTTTACAACATAATTTGACCTTCTACGTGACTCTTCCCAAAGGTTCTTCAAATCTCCAGAATTTGCAAGTTCCACCTTTTATTCACTGATATTATTTTTTTCATTCTTTTTCTATATATCCTTCTAAGTTAAGTAATGTGGCTGTCTTCTCCTGTATCACTGTCTCCCACTGATTACTGCTTTTTGCTGGGGAAAAAAGAACAAAAGGTTCCTTTTATACTTGGCTTATGTGAATTTCACATTATTTTTCTCTCAGAAGAGCAGAGATCTTCTCCTTGGTCTTTAATGCCAATGTTTTCTATAAATGAAAGTATTGCATAGTAGTAATGGCTCTTCGTTAAAAAAAAGAGTTTATTTCAATGAAACTTGTGACTTTACCTGTACTGGAAAATAGGATGGCTTCATTTTGCATTAATGCAGGAGTTCTAAGTATTCATGTTTCTTCCAAATGAGCTGTTTGTAGAAAGACAGTCTTCTGACTTAACCTCTTGTTTCTGGAAAAGGGCTGTGTGATCTCTTCTCCTGACCAAAAGTTCACTCCTTTTGGTTTGTTTTCCCTTCTTTGCAATATTCTTTCTTGTTGTCATATAGCTCTGTAAGTAGACATGATAATATTGCTGAAGGTTTATTTTAAATGTTTCTTCTGAAAGGTTTATGCTCAAATATTTTGTATGGTGCAGGGAAGGTACTATTTTTATAATTAATGAAATACCTTTTCTCATTTGTGCATAAAAACAATGCCATGAAACAAATCCTTCCTTCTTGTCTGATAATATAAGAAGAAACTTGGAACATAAAAGGGAATAGAACAGGGGTTTGGGGGTTTTTTGGGTTGTTTTTGGTATAGTGAAACTTGTTTGAAACAGTATGAAAGCATGGTCTTTCATCTCCTTAGGGTCACATGGTCCTTTGTTGCCCTTGCCAAGCCGGTACCGAATGGGATCTCGGGACACTCCAGAGCTCGTTGCTTATCCGTTGCCCCAGGCATCCTCCTCTTACATGCATGGTGGAAATCCTTCTGGGTCAGTTGTCATGGTTAGTGGGCTGCATCAGCTAAAGATGAACTGTTCAAGGGTCTTCAACCTGTTCTGCTTGTATGGAAACATTGAGAAGGTATGGCATGATTTATTAGAAACATGGAAACTACTATAGTCGTTTTAATTGTTTTGGATAAAGCCTGGCTGAGATGGTCTAAAAGTATTTCCTAATAACTCTTGGTTGGACTGTTCGTTGCAATGTCATTTTTTTCCTTATCTATCTTAGGTAAAATTTATGAAGACTATTCCAGGCACGGCACTGGTTGAAATGGGCGATGAGTACGCTGTGGAAAGAGCTGTAACACATCTCAACAATGTCAAGTTATTTGGAAAGAGACTTAATGTCTGGTAAATATATTTTATCAGGTTAATAGTCTACCAGTGGGTAGTTGGAATGAGGCTGCCATCAGACAATATCCCGTTGTTCTTTTATCATTATTGGAGCTATGATTTCCAATTTGCAACTATTAATAATTTTATTTATTATTAAATATTAATGTGGGCATTAAATAATAAATATGGGCATTACATGGACTGGTTCTTAATAAACTGTATTCCCTAAGGTGTCTTATCCATCCTTTCTACAGTTTTTAAGGAAGGTGTCAAATCCAACCCATCTTGTTTTCCTGTTTCAAATTGTTGTAAAGAAATGTCAGCTCTCTTCTGGTTAGGTCAATAATCTGTGTGCAAAATATGCAAGTTTGAATTCATTATTTAAGAAACTTTAACTGTGTATATATATCTATATGTCTTTAAATCCCAGTGTTTCCAAGCAGCACTCGGTAGTTCCAAGCCAGATATTTGAACTGGAGGATGGCACAAGTAGTTACAAGGATTTTGCAATGAGTAAGAATAATCGCTTCACCAGTGCTGGCCAAGCATCTAAGAACATCATCCAACCGCCCTCTTGTGTGCTGCATTATTATAATGTTCCCCTGTGTGTAACTGAAGAAACATTTGTAAAGGTAGGCAGTTGAAATGACTGTAACATAGAGTGCTTTGGGGCTCTGCACTAGCTTTACACTGTGCTACTTTGAAAAAGAAATAACTGGGATAGTTACAGCTATCTGTAACTGTTTTTTAAAGGGAAAATTGTTTTTTAAAATAGGTTTGTAGCCTCTCTATATGGAAACTGCTATGGCATTATTCTCTCTCTCTCTCTCTCTCTGTGTATATATATATGGGTTTTGGCTTATTTTTTTAGATGAGAAAGATCTTGGAAATAAAGTTGAAGAGCTTAATGTATTTTTTATTTTTTTTTGTGGAGGAAGGGGAAAAGACTCACACAAAGCCAAATACAGGGAACGTTAGGACTACAATTCACAAAAGATTTACTGCCTCCCTGAGGAGGTTACTCTAATGACTGCTAGGATGTTTTGGAATGAAGTATGCACCTGGAAGAGTTTGTACAGTGGAGTCCTAATTGAACTCTGGGTGCTTTAAAGATGCAGTACAGGGCCTCTAAAGCAGAGGCACTGGTAAAACTGATGACAGTTCAGTGAGTTCTTAGTTCAATAAACATACTGTTTTTCAAACTCTGGAAGTTAACTCTGGTTCATGACTTGTGTGCTTGTATGTACAACTTTTGAGCTACTGCAATGAAGTGGGAATGTCAAAAAGAACAACTTGTTTTTTATTTAAATATGTTGTTTGAGGTAGTGATATCAGTACTCGTAACAATATTTGTGCCTATAAAATCATATTTATCATAGGACAGAACAGATACAGGAGCCTTGCTTTACATACTATAGAATGGTATTGTAAAGAGTTACTAATCTAAACGTATTTTTAAAATATTTGCCATAAATTCTTGGAAGCTCTCTTAAAGAGTCAGTTATTTTCCTTTTTAAGTGTCTCTTCCAGGAACTTGGAATTTTTGCTAATATTTTATGTGCACTTGTAATGGAGTTTTACCTCTTATTTTATTTTTGTGACAGTTATGTGAGGATCATGAAGTTCTCAGCTTTATTAAATACAAAGTGTTTGATCCAAAACGTAAGTAGAGTTTGACCTGTTTGGAGAGTTATTTGAATTTCAGTTTTGGTAAGAGCAAACACTGATGTTACTGATCCCCTCCTTCTCTTTTGTATTTCTCATTTTGACAGCTTCTGCAAAAACACTGTCTGGTCTGTTAGAATGGGAATGTAAGACAGATGCAGTGGAAGCTCTCACTGTACTTAATCACTACCAGATAAGAGTCCCAAGTAAGTAAATTGTACTGATCTTACCACTGTGGATTTTTTTTTTTTTCTTGTTTTCTTTCATATTGATACTGTCTTTGTAAAAAGTGAGGCTTCAGCAGCTCAGTTTGCAGCCAAAAACTGCATTGTTCTTACTATATGTATATATGCTGTCTTTTTTATGCATATACATATATACTGTACTATGTATCACAGTATACAAATACTATATATATTACAGGATTTAATCTCTAGTTTAGGTTCCATTAGTTTCTATCTAAATGGCATTCTTTCTTCTTAGTTTTTGAGTCAGCCTATAGAACTCAAAATATGTTCTGCAACTTTGAAGTTACAGGAAGATGGAGGAAAAAAAAATGCTTTGGGGTGAAAAGAAGGCAGGTGGCAGAAAAAGCATTAAAATCCACTGTCACCGAAAACCTAACAGATAATGTCTTACTGAAGCTTTTTATATCTCTCACAATAAATGCAGAGAAATCTGCAATATCTTTAGGCAGAAGATTCTTTAAGTTACACAGCTTACTGCTTTGAATTAGCTGCTCCTGTAGTGGGTTCTCTTCCAAATCAGAAATTGAAAGAGCTGAGTTTATCTCCAAACTAGTAAGAGTGGAAGGGGAGTTAACCTCCTAAACAAGTATACAATAGGCCAGATCTGCACTGGACAATAAAGGTAGCTTACTGGATTAAATGGAGTTTTTCTAGGCATTCACAGACATAACTTTGAATCCAGCCCACTGTCTAATACTGTTTTAAACTACATTCTCCAAACTGTTATGGATTTGTCTCCCTGACAAGTGTTAACAGTGTAAATCTCTCCTATCCCTCCCCCACCTCCACTTTTGTCCACCTTCTCAGTAATAGACTGAGAACTTCAGGGGCAGAATATTTTTTAAGGTATTATTGATAACATACTGTTCACAATTTCAGATTTATCTCAGTTTGGAGAGGTGATAAAAGCAGAAGAACTGACTCTTTCAATGGGAAAAAGGCAAACCCTAATATATAATCAAATATGGCTATCACAGGAAAAGACAGTATTTTAAAACAAGGATTGCTGGCTAAGGCTTGGCGAATAAGATTGTGTCTCCAAAAAAAGTGCCACATTCTAAGTCTTGACTTCCTTAAATATCTATGCCTTTTGGTTTTGAAATTGCCTGTTCAATACTACTTTTATAAATCATTCAGGCAGGAAGAGGGGCAGCAATAGTGGTAATGTCTTTCTTGTGTACAATACAATATTTGGAATTCTGTCTATGTTCCCTTGTGACCAGCTCCATCACTTTGTTTTTATGCCTAGGAAATGCTGGTAGACTTAATGAATAATGCCTAGTTGCAGGTCATCTAGTGTCTGCAGGCCACTGGTGGGTGTAGGTGGGGAGGTGTGAGCCTTACATGTACAGAATTGGTAAACTTGTCAGATTATAAAAGGTGTTCTTGATCAGCAGCAGAGCTGTGCTCAGTGAAATGCCCTGAGTATGTTTTGTGTTGTCTCCTGACAGATGGCTCCAACCCTTATACCTTGAAGCTTTGCTTCTCTACATCCTCCCATTTATAGAGAAGAGGACAGCATGTTAAGAGCTACGTTCACCTTGATTTGCAAGTTTAAAACCACACTTCATTCACAAAGCTCTAAAGTGGTTGTTCTAATGTTGCCTTGTTTCAACTTAATTCTAATATCTTTTATCTTGTTTTATAATAAATGGATGTTCCTTCATAAATACAAAACAGGTTTTTTTTCTTTCTGCCTCTGAGGAGTACATGTCATAAGCTTACTACAAAGTTTGTATTTTGTTAGTGTAGTATCTTCAAATGTCTAAAAGAAGCACCAGTGGTATAAATAAGATTGTTTTCTTCCAAAAATGAAATATATTTGCATTTTCGATAATGTTAAAGATTAGCAAGTATTTTTCCATTTGTAGTCTTAACTGGCAGGTGGAACTATTACATCAGAATTTTAAATGTAGAACTTGTTTTTCAGTATGTTAAGTAGTGAAGTATGTTGCAATACTAAAAAGCTTGTATTTATAAAATGCTTTAATCAGGTTAATGTTGCACATACAGAATTTTTAGTAGTACAGACTTGATTTATAGTTCAAACAAAGCTAACGTGGAAAATTAAGTATGTACACATGTATTTAAAATGTTGGGTTTTTTTAAAAAAAAAAATCCCATTTTCCATTTGCATTAGCATGATGCCATCTATAGCTAGTCCCACCGTAGGGGCCTTTTCAAAATTAAAATTGCAAACCTGTATCAATGTGTTCATCCTCATTTTCCATAATTGAATCTTAAACCTTTGATGTTTTACATATCCTCTTGACTTTTTTTATAGTGGTTATGACATCCTAAATGATAAAAGTTGGATATGTGAGAAGATTGATTGCAATAGAAAACAAGGTGGTAAAAATAGTTAAAACAGAAAGCCAGCTCCACCATACTCTCTCATACTTGGACAGTTAATTTGACTTTTTTTTTTCTCATTTATCTTATATGTCTGTTATGACCTTGACAGAATTCATAGGGTGAGTAGACTTGGCTAGCTTTTCATTTAAACTGAAGTCATCTAGGTGGGACTCAGATGATGTAACTGATTACATGATGTTATTTAAATTAATGAGGCAAGAAATCTTTCACTTTGGGGAATGTGATTTGTTTTGTCCCACTAGTTTGAAACCTCTGTTCTCTCTTCTAGCAATGGAGTTGTGTTTTACTTGGGCTAAAGCCCCAGAAATGGGAATCCAAGGACTGGGAGCTGTTGTCCTAGGCTCTGTGTTCCCCTTTCTGAACCTGCAACATTGTTTAGGGCTTCTTTTAGTTCTGATCTTAGTGATCAGAGAGAAGCTATTTTATCAGATATTTTAAGTTTTATCATATAAGTTCTTTGTTCTGTCCTTAACAGATTTTATCCGTATCCATCCTTTATGCAAGATTATTTGTGCAGTATGCTTGCCTTGAGAGATTGTTTGCAGTGTGTTCACAGACTGTGGGTACTGCATGTCTTTAAATACAGGCTGGATTTCTCCCATTCTTAATTTCAAAGCAAATGCACCTTATCATACAAGGGAAAATGTGTCAGCTGTCCTTCAGGTTTTCTCATCATTACCCTGTCTACCTCCATTTTTGTTCATGCTTCAAGTTATGTATTTCAGGTATTCAGATCAGGCTTTTAATATGTCTGAACTGGGAACTGAAGAACAGTTGCCCTTTAGCAGCTCTTTCTGCATAGGGTTTGGAATAATAGTAGCCTCCTGTCTGGTAGGTGCCAAACTGACTTCCATTTTAGGGGCATTGCTAATACTCTTTAAGACTCAGTGCTTTTCCCCCAGAAATTGCTTCCAGAGACCTCCAGCATAGAAAGCAACGTGCCACATCTTGTTACTTGCCAACAGAAATGCTGGGTACTAGTGAAATATTTTGTGGTGCCCAGTGTTTTAACTGTAAAAGGCCTCTCCCAATCGTTCTTTTTTTCTTCCATCAAATTGAATGTTCTGTGGAAACTTGTTTCCTCCATCATAACTTGCATTGCTCTTTGTATTAATGTAGTTTCAGTAGTCAAGTTGTTTGTACTTGAGCATTAAAAATAGTATATTATCTGGTGGTCCAGTTTGGGATGTAGGATGAGTGACCCTTAAAGCATTNGGGAAGAAAAGCACTTTAATGTTTCAGTGTCCTCAGTGGATCACAGCATTCAGTGCCTAAGGTGTTCAGGTGAAAGATGTCTTCTCTGGAACTGCTCAGATCATACAGAGGACAGACTAGTTTCAGGTGTATCTGAGAGGACTTGATACCAGCTGAAAGTTC
>VYZX01033112.1:512283-527629 GCA_013401335.1 Brachypteracias leptosomus | reverse complement strand
ATGCAAGGTGAATAGCCGGTTCCACATGGGGAAGAAAAGAGAGGAGACTGAAAAATTGTTTAAGCTTCTTTCTCCTTACAATAATAATCCTATTAATGTAAAACTTGAGAAGAGTAAAGATTTCTTGTTGGTGTTTTGCTGTAAAAAGAAAATAATGTCTTTTCTTGGGTCTGCAAGGACAGATGCTTGTCCTCAGGGAGGAATGAGGTTGGTTTCCTCCTTCCATGAATGAAGTCTGTGTTCACCTATAATCTTGCTCTTTAAATTAAAGCCAATACAGTGGGGCAGCTGAAGAGTTAGTTGCTCCAAGGAGAGTGACATTTATCTGTCATTTGGCAGAGGTATTACTCCACTACTTAGATTAAGATTAAACCATTAAGATCTCTCAATACAGTTTTTCTGTCTCTTTTGCACAAGCCATACAAGCAAAATAGACAATCATCACTAAGCACATTCCCTGCTCGTAAGCAGCTGGCATACACACTGTAATATATTCACATCTGTTCCACAGGTTTCTTTGGGTTTGGTTTGTTTGGTGGGGTTGGTTTTTTGGGGTTTTTTAAGGTTATTTTTTTCTAACTGATCACCTTGCAGTGAAGGTAAATGATATATTGAGGTGTTCATCTTTTCATGATACTCTAATCCTTGTTTAAATTTATTTGTCCTTACATGCAAGAAATGGGAATAGTTGCTTTTTCAGTCTGTATACCATCATAGCAAGGTAGACTGTATCACTGGGGTGATGTAAGAGAAGATTTAAAAGAAACCATTCAGGAAGTGTTTGGGTGTCTTGCTTTATGAAAGGAATGATACAACTGAATGTGGTGTCACTAATTCTGTCTTTTAGTAAGGGATAATGTTTGGGGTAAGCTGGCTGGCTGAAACCCTCTTGGTGTCATTAAATGCAACTTGCTCCTTTTCCTGCTGTGTGTTTTCTTGTGAACAGTGCCTGAACTTGTTTGAATATTATGGTGGCTTTGCAGGAGACATTCAGTCCCTTCTGTTAAATAGTTTGTCAAAGTCTGGGAACGTGAACATGCTTGATCAATTTTTTTTTTCTTCCCACTTCTGGGATATGTTTAAACATCTTTGGGATTGTTTTGTGGCCTCTTTTGAAAATACCGAGTATTCTTACATCTGTAGCTACTAGTGGGTTTTTCAGCCATTCCAGGTTTTTATGTCTACCTAGTTTGGTTTATTCCCATCTGGAAATTACAGAGGTGGTAATAATCTCAAAAATAATCTTGTTTGCATTGGCATGGCTTTGGCCAGAAATAGTGTGCAAGAAGGCATGGGAAAATAAAACACTAGTTATGAGCTCAGCTTCCTGTGAAGGGTTCTTAAGGCACAAAATACCATTGTTCTGATTTTGACCTTAAACTAGATGCGGCTGTGCTGCAGATGAGAGCCACCCAACTTCATATATCTGGTGTATAAAAGGTACCTTAAGAGTCCTACTGTAAAGCTTGCCTTGCAAGGTTGTACATGTCAATTTGTATGTTTGATGCTATGACTAAGCAATGCTGTGATATGTAGTCATAGAAGAGCTGATAGTGCTTTCTGAATATGTGGCAAATATGTGTTGGCCTTAAGGAAACAAACCTTGTTGATTTAGGTTCTCTGGTAGCAACAGTCCTAAAGAAAGGGAAAAGTGTGAAGGAAAAAGCAGTCTGCTGTTCCACAGAGTATTTCCTGTGGGTGGTGAGCTGCTGATCCTGTGGTGGTGTCCCACATCATAGGTTGTGTTCCTCCAAGATCAGTGAAAAAGGCCTCACTGAATAACAGCACGAGAAAAGTATGTTGTGTGACCTGATTTGTCCTGGAATTCAAGAGTGAATGGAGAATCTGATCTAAGCAAGGGACAAGTGGTGCTGTAAGACCTTCCTTCTGGAAGGAGGGCACTGAGGAAAAAGGAATGAGCAGAGTTTACTAGACCTGCATTTCTCTCCCAGACCGTGAGGCTGACTAGGGTGAGAGATGGACTTGAAGCTGGAGATGAAGTGGTCTGATACATGGGATCTCAACTAAGGCCATCCAATCTTAAAAGTGAGGTGTTCTCTTCCTTTATTTCTTCTAGCTCGTGCTGCTTTTGTTCTTAGTTGTTAAGACCACATGTTTCACATTAATAGAGGCTCTTCCCAGCCTACCTTTGCTTCTGTAAGGAATTGTCTGGGAGTGGACTGGAATGTGAAAAATGTTAATGTCTTCAGCAGGAAAGTCTGAGTTGAGAAATACTTGATGTCATTCTTCATCTGTAAAACAAGGGATTTCCATTTTTGGTTTATGATACTGTTAAACCTTATGCATGCTAAGTGAGTAATAAGACAGTATCTTCTCAGTTGCATCATTAAAATTGACACTTAGAGAGAGGGATGATCAAGTGTGATCACTGATAATGTAATGTTTCTAGCATGCCATTCAGGTTCTTTACAAAAGCTGGCAGGGGCATAGATGAAATTAGGCTGAAACGAACAGATGTTCAGGGTTTAGGATGATAAGTCCCCCAAATTCTACTGCTAAATCATCCAATTTGATAAAGGATGAAGAGCTTCCATTTCTAGACAGTTGTATCATTGAGTTACAAATATATTTTCTTTTTAAATCTCCTAATGTGTAATGCACTTTCCCTATTAAAAATAGATTCCTTTCTCCAAGGACTGTAATTCCCACAGGATGTGGAGGAACCTAATGCAGCCAGATGACTTGTGTGGCCATGTCCCTCCAGAGGAAATAACCTCAGTCCCTTTTCTTGTGTTCAAAAAGCTTTGGTATCTGTGCCAAGCCTTCCTGTTCTGACCTCTCCCAGCCAGCTCCCTCAGCTAGAGCCACACATTAATTCAGACAGATTCTCTGCTCTTCTTCTTGACTGTTGCAGCTGCCGATGTGAGGTCTTAATTTCTGGCATTATTTATTTAACTTTTTCCTTCTCTGGTGTTCATGAAGCAGCTGCAGACTGAGTGGGTATTCATGCAAAGGAATGGGTACTCCTGCAGGAATGTGCCAGGGAGCCAGCAGCTATTAAAAACACCAGATAATTAACCCTCTTTTCCAAAGCATCTGGGATCCAGGATACAAAACAGTCCTGGCAGGAGCAGTATAACAGTATTCAGAACAAAACATTGAAATAGGCATGGGGGGTGGCTGAGGTTGGGAGTTGCTGCAGGATACTGGATGTAATTGAATTTCATAGAAGCCATTAGGTGTTTATTTTCTCTTGCCACCTTTTCTTCTTTACATATGTGGTCTCATCCTTCTTCGAGCTAGTAAGAAAATTAAATTACAGATGTTTGTGCTCCACTCAAATTCAAATGGGTAGTAGTCAGGTAAGCCCCCATATGTTATTAGTTGGAGTGCTTGCTTACTAAAACTCTCCTTTCATGATTTTTTGTAACTTAAGCTGTTAATACAGCAGACTTTGGATATTTCAGGGAGCACAGTTTGTATTAGTTAATGGTTTCTCTGTCACCTAAGTGTAAACTTCTGACTGTTTTAAACTTAAAGGCACAGACGCAGGGATTTGCATGTAATATAGATTATGCTTCTATTTTCTCTTCTGTTAACCACAGCACTGGAACTGCTAAGTCAGATTAAATCTTTAGATAAGCATCCTGTCAAAAGGCTTCAGAAGAGTGTTTAAGAAATAGCCCAGTCAGACAGTGACCTGGGTAATCTCTTTTTGAAGTTACTGCATGGCTTCTCTCTGAAACATGGTAACCTGAAACTTCACTAGTTTAAGATAGGAATCCCTCTCACTGAGCTTTCAATTCTCATTTACCTATCTTCTTGGGAGATGCTTTAAATCCAAAACAAACTCCTGAGTTCTGAGGATAGAGCTGAAATTGGAATGTCTTAGTTATACTTAAACATGTACCTCTTGCTCAATAATCCTGTGTAGGTTTTTTTATCTTTTCATTGCTATATAGACAAACACTTACCTGTGCCTTTTTAAGGATCCTTTTTGTGCCCTTTTAACATGAAGCAACAAGAGTTAGCATAATCTTGCTTTTTGTTGAACAAAGCTGAAAGAAAATGCTGTTCAGGGTTTAGGATTTTTTGCTCTCTAGTCTTGGGGGGTTTTTTTTCAGCTATATCTTTAATCTAATAATAAAAAAATCCCTTACCCTAATAGTCTAAAGGACAAGTTTCTCTCCATTAAGAGAAATAAGGTGATAATACTTCCCCATGTCTTTCAGGATATGGATCCCATGTTCTGCTCTTCTTGGTTTCTCCAGCACAGGTCATAACACACCATTTACATCTGAGTGTTGCTTCAACCTGCCTCTGGAATTACCTCCAGTGTCTGTATCTCTGATGACCCTATCACTGCAAAAAAAAAAAAATGAAATGGAGCTCTTCCTTTCTGTCTCCCAATGCTTCCAAACAAAGCTTGTTCATCTGTCCATTTTCTGCACGTTGTGAAACTACCTAAGAAAAAGAAAGGAGATATTTAAGGATACAGGGACAACAGAAGCTAATCTTGCTCTTTTAAACTGGCAGGAAGGAATGAGTGGTCTCTCCTGTCCTGAGACTGCCAGCACAATGCCCATTTCTCCTGAGAACAGACTCAGCTTTCCAGAAACATTGCTTTGTAGACCTTTCTGGAGAAAACCTGGCTAAGGAGAAAACCTTTCATACTGAGGACAGAGCAGTTCAGAAACCCTGATGGCAAGAGTTAATCTACAGTGTGTGTGGGATCAGGCTTTATGTTCCAAGGGGACAGTTGTTTCTTTCTTGCAGCATGCTGCCATCCCAACAGCCTTGGCAGGAGACTTGCCTCCAATAAGTTGCTCGTGGCTGACCAATGTTTGAGAGGTCTAGTCTTTAAACTGCTTTAGAAACAGTCACTTTTCCATGTGAATCTGCTCTTAAGCCATTTTGCAAGCACTTAAGCTGCTTCTATCTTGTACTCCTCTTGAGGTACTGATATTCCCCATTTCACCAGTGTGACTGCTTGTACCCTCTATTGGCCTGGTTCCTATTAAAGACAGCGAAGACCAGTGTTCCCAAGTGTCATCCTCTTCAGTGCCTGCTTTGAGTTGTGTATGAAGTTTGAGCTTACATCAGCCAGCTTGGAGGTTAGCTCCTGAACCAAGGAGGGTGGGAGTCTGCCCTGACACAGCTAAGCCCTAAAAACACTGCCCAGAGCTCCTAGTTTCACTAGTAGCTCAGAAACTTGTCCACACTTGTCTTTGCAGCTTGGTGACAAGGCTGTTTACCTTTTGCAAAGCACACTGCCAGTAACCCGGAATCAGGCTATGCCACACAGAGACCAAGCTGATAACCACTGTGTTTTCCTTTGTGTCCTTTCCAAGTACAGAACAAATTTCACTGCTGAGATCAGAGGGAATGGCGGGTGGAGAGGCTGATGCTGTGTTCACCTGGCAGATACTGTTCTTATCTGCTCTGTTAACAGGGAGCTGACCAAAGCAGCAAGAGAAACACAAGCACACCTTTGGCTCCTGGTTCAGAACAGCCACAAATGTCTGTGCTGCTGGCCTGTAAAGCAGAGAAGCATTCAGAGCAAGGCTGGTTGAGTTTTTGTAGACAAGTGTCTGGTAGGTTGATTGCTGTAAAGTAGAATTTTTTTCATGCTATTTAGGTAGCTTTGTGCATGGTACAAGGCAGCTGTGTGTACTTGGCTTGCTTGTGAGGAATACATGAAGCCCAAGATCTTTTTTCTTGCCAGCTGTCCCTGGTTTACTAATAAAGTGAAATGGAGCAGCTTGACCCTGCAGCGTGCCCATGGATCTTGCTTGGTCTTGGGAACTGGCTTGGTCCTCTCAGGCACAGCCAACATGCTTGCCCTTGTCCTCACAAAAGCCTGCACTTTGCAGGGGAATGTCACTGAAGTGATTGTTGCATTGCATAGCTGAGGCTGTGTGAATAACCTGCCCCTGCATAGGTTTTGCCTGCTGGGCTGCGTGGGGCCAGGAGGTGCTGGCTTCTGCCAGGAATCTGGTGAGAGTGAGGAGGTGAGGAGAGGGAGAGATAGGGCAGCTATTACTGCAGAGGCATTTTTCAACTACTTCTCTACAGGCCTTTCACAACAGACTTCTGCCTCTCCTCCCTCTTCTGGTCCTTTCAAGGCCTGTGGTTCTGCCTATAAATTAATGATACAATATTTAATATAGAGGATGCAAAAATGGCTTTAAATGGGGTGTAGTCCCCAATTCCCTTTGTGCCAGGCACAGCCCAGCAAATGCAATCCTGGGTTGCCCTGTTTATCTGAAATACAAAAGGCTGCTGTGGAGGAACTGGCAGGATTCTGAACGGGTCACGTTCAGGATTAAGCACCTACAGCTCTGCTGTTGTCAGGCTTCTGCAGCATTTTCACTCATTTGCCTCTCTGGACCAGACACATGATCATCTGAAATGCTTCCTGGCACCCACTCAACTTATTCTGTCAGTTGAAGCAGGGAACTTCCTATTTCAAAGTAGTAGGCATAAATTGTATTGTGTGTTGTTTTTTGTTTTTTTTTTAAACTATTATTTCCTCTATGTCTGCAGCTCTTGCCTTTACTCTCTCCCTGTGGTGGGCTGAGTTAGCAGGGAGGAAGCCTCTCCTGACTAGCAGCAAAGATGAGCCACAGCTTCCCAGGGCTCAGGGTCACTTGCTGCAAGGCAAATGAATCAGATGTGTTTGTCTTTCCTGGATTCCTCCAGTATGATCCTCCACTGCACCACACCTGGCTAGGCTGGCCTAGTCACAATTTACACCTGTGTAAAACAGGGGATAGCATGAAGTTAATCTGGATGACATAAAAGTGCTGCTATAAAGTGGATTAGTGAAACTGCATGAAGACCCTTTGTGGGCACAATTCCAGACTGAAAGAAGCGATGTCAAATACAGGCCCCTCAAGCTCTGAAAAGGCCTAAGTGGGATGTGATGCCCATTGGCAAATCCCCTTGGAACACCAACTGAGTTTAACTTTCTTGAGTGCCTCTGAATATCCTACTGCTGTTCAAACAAGCTACATTTTCTCCTAGAAAAAGCTGCAGAGCAATTATGAGCAAGTCCCATCTTAGTGCCCCTGGAAATGCATCAGGACAATTTTAGCCTAGTACTAAAGTTGCTGTCTATGTGTTGCTCAGACTGCTTTTGTAGGAGCCATGTGGATCCTTCTGTTACCTGCTGCCCAGCTGTGCACATGCTGCATCTCCTCAGCCTCTACTGCTCAGGGAATTGCAAATAAAATGCCTCTTTGGGCTTCTGCTACCTTTGTGCCAATCTCTCTTTGGCTGTGCTGCAGTGTGCCAAGACTTCTACTTGCCCTTGGGGCTTTTTGCTGTACCAGTTGCAACCTAGATTGTCCCCCTGGGATGTCTCTTGGCTTGTGCTCAAGTCTTGTAGGCTGCAGGTGAAAGATGCACAAAGCAACCTGACTTGGAAGCTAGGCATCAGCAGGCTTCCTCCTGCTAGGTAGAATATCAGAGACTACTCCGTGGAGCATGTGAGCAAGAGAATTAGAACACAGAGGCTACTACTTTTGTTTCTCTGTTGGTGTCTCTGGGTGGACAAACCAGGCTTTGCATCCCTCTAGTGCTTTGCAGGAGTCCTACTGTTTCCTCCCCCAGGTCCAAGCTGGAGCTCACTGGAGCTACCTAGGGCAGTGCTGGCAAGGAGAGCCGAGCAGGGCCTGCCCTGCTGGCAGGGGACAGCAGATGGCAGCAAGAAATTCAGGTCTCTGCTCTTGAGTTCAGTGCTAGGGACCCTGTGTGTTGACTTCTCCCTGGCATTTCACCTGAGGGCAGGAGTCCGTGGCCCACATCTGGCTGCTGAATTGGGGACAGTGAAATCTTACACAAATGCTGCCTTAAGTAGGTCTTGCACTGTTTGGTTTGTTCTTGTAGGCTGTTTGAGGTCAGGGGATGTTCTCCTGCAGCAGTCTATCACCAGCAGGGATATACAAAGCTAGATGTGCAAAAGGACTATCAGGTGCTTGAGTTTGGATTCTTCCAGCAGAATGGCTGCTTCAGCTCACGTGGGGCAATTTGCAGAGACATCAGTGAATGAGGAGAGAGACTGTGGAGTGTGCCAAGGGCAGAAAGCACAGATGTTGCTGGACACAGCTGTGCTTTGGAGAGAGCAGTGTGTAAGGCTGTTCATGCAGAAACTCATCATTGCCTTGGGAATACTCTCTGGATTACCCAAAGTAATAATCTCTGGATTATAAATTAGAAAACTCAATGCCTTAATCTCTCCCGCAGTCTTGCCAGATGTAGGGTGTGAGCTAAGACATCTCTGCAATCTCCTAAGAGCAGCATTGCAGAAGAGCTCCACTAGATAACCCAGAAACATGATTATTTTTCTTTTGGTTTACCTTTGTCTGTACTCCTATCTTTCAGACCAAGGCACATGTTTTTCAAAGGTCAGCCTAGAGCCAGAGGCCACAGTCTCTGGTGTCTAACCTTGGCCATGGATTTTGTAACTCTCAGGAGAAAGAAGCCCCAACCTTGTTTCAGCATTTCTGGCAACCCTCTGCCTCTGGGCCCTGAGAGCCTCTTGCTCTGTCTCTCTTGCACAAGTTGCCCAAGTGCTCCCAGGCTGCTCCCTGCACTGTCCCTGCTGTCTTGCTGGAGACAGGAATGAAACGAAAGCACTGGGCAGCTGCCAGCATCACCTTTCTCCAGCCACCGTGATGTTTGTCCCACTGGCCTGGGTGAGACACAGGAGCTGGGGTCTCAACCTTTTCTGTGCCAGGACACGTCCAATCCTTGAGACTTGGTGAATGCCCCCTGCCCTGCAACGTGGCAGCTTGTCCTTAAGGGCTAAAGCTTTGCTGGGTTAGTGCCATCAAATGGCAAAAGCAACTCTGAGTTCCTGCCCTTTGAGCAGGGTAGAAACTCCTGCTCACGACAGCCTGATTAGCACAGCCATGTGAATATGTGATAAAGGAGCACTTGCACCAGTGTTCACCCCCTGGGCAAACCCTTTGCCCAGAGCTGCTAAATCCCCTGTCCTATGGTGAACGTGCTGCAATCCTTAACCCCCAGCCTCCTGCACTTGCAGCATGACCCCAAGATGCCTTCCCTGGAGGTTTGCTGCCAGCTCTGGCTTGCTACGGAGGGCATCTCTTGCATCACACTGGAGGGAGTGACATCCAGGCAGGGGCTGTCCCTACCAGCAGGAGCCCTGCAGGCCCCAGGAGCAGGAATATGTGCTGTGACACTGGCTTGCCTCTGGTGAAACCAGGCATGGCCATGGCAGCTTCCACCACAGTGAGTGTGTTGCCGTAATATTACTGCATTCAAACTATGTCCTTGCTTAGCTTGGCTCTTTGAGAAGCTGATCCCAGCCAGGGACCTTGCTGGCTAGCTGGAGCAGAGCCCTCACACCCCAGGAAGGTTGACCAGCCCCCAGGCATACACATGAGGATTTTTAAGATCCAAGGAGCAGCTTCAATGCAATTCCCCGTTGCCTGTAAATGAAGCAGACTAGCTCTGCAAAATCAGAATATTTCTAGCAAGCCAAACCTCCCTTCTCCAGCTGAGATTTGACTCACCCAGTGGGAGAGCAGTTTGCCTTTGAAACAGCCAAAATGTTTCCTGTGTTAAAAGCCCATCTCACCTCTCAGTGAAAGCACTGACAGCTTGTGCCACCTGTTATTATATATAAGGCAGCTTTAGACATAATTGTTTATGCAACATCTTAAAAATACATTAATTAATCCCAAATGCATCTCCCAAATAAAACTTCAGGAGAACCTGGTTTTGATTGATTTCTGAATAAGATGGGTCTGAATCAGCTGGCAAGTGGCTGGCAGCAATAAGCAAGGCCTGTCCTTGCCTGTCTCCTTACAACCTTGCATCATCCTTCTGACCACTGAGGGCTATAGGGCACTGCCCTGACCTGTCTCCTCAGCCCCATGAAGGAACATCTTCCTGGGAGCAACACTGTTTGGGGACATAACCAGCATAAGGCTGATGTGCCCCAAGCCCCAGACTATGCTGGGTTCTCCTGAGCAGCAAGTACCTCTGCACTGCCTCCTGGGCCCTGCCCACGTGTCCTGGGGCAGGTCCAAGGGGCTCAGCTGCTCCCAGAACCCAGAGGCAGTGTGGCCGGACCCCAGGGGAGCTGTTGGAGCTGGCTTGCCCTGCCCAAGACCAGCTTATCCAACTTTGCCTTGCCAGCACAACTCATCCTGACATGGAGAAGCTAGTGTAGTGCTTTATTTAGATGAATGTCAGGGAGCAGGGTCAGCCTGGGCATTTTCAGCAGGGTCTAGGCTCCATATCGAAGCCCTTAGTGGGACATTGGGCTCCCTCCACTTCTCCCCTCCATGAGACTGGCTACCCAGTTCCCAGTGATCGCTCCTCTCTGAAGAACGGTGTCAGATGCCCAAGGCTGCTCCTCTGCAGACTGAAAGATTAGACTGGAAGTGTTCTGGGTGGGAGATGTCCTAGGACTGAGGTAAGGGACAGAAATGTAATGTCTACCCTGCTCTGTTACACAATCTGCTGTTAAATAACCACTTGGGATCACTGCGCCTGCGAGGTGGCTTCAGCTGGCGGTGGAGCTGGAAAACAGGCTGTGGTTTGCAGGACTGCTGTCCCCTGGACAAGAAGAAGGAAAAGCATTTACATGTCTCATGCTTGGACCCTTTCCACCCCTGGGGTTCCTTGTTGCAAGGTGCTTTTTAGAATCATAGAATGTTTTAGGCTGGAAGGGACCTCTAGAGGTCATCTTGTCCAACCTCCCTACCTCTCTGGGCAGCCCATTCCACTGATCGGTCACCCTCATATTAAAGAACTATTTTCTAATATCCAGTCTAAATCTGTCCTTTCCTAGCTTAAAACCATTACTCCTTGTCCTGTCATTACAAACCCTTTTGAATAGACCTTCCCCTGCCTTCCTGTAGGCCCCCTTCAGGTACTGGAAGGTCACTATAAGGTCCCCCTGGAGCCTTCTCTTCTCCAGGCTGAACAGCCCCAACTCTCTCAGCCTGTCTTCATATGAGAGATGCTCCATTCCTCTGATCATTTTGGTGGCCCTCCTCTGGACACACTCCAATATGTCCACATCCTTCTTGTGCTGTGGGCTCCAGAACTGGACGTAGTACTCCAGGTGAGGTCTCAGCAGGGCAGAGTAGAGGGGCAGAATCACCTCTCTTGATCTGCTTTTAATGATGGAGACACCAGGCTCGCAAGGGCACAACCTATTTGTAAAGCCAGCAGCCTGCATTTTGCAGTGGGAGGATGTCTTTGGTCACTGCAAGAAAAGGCTGGTGTTTATCTGTGGGATGTTGTGACTCAATGGGCACAAGCAGGGACCTGTGCCTGGTGCTGGGACGCCAAGTCTCCACTGGGTCTAGGCAAGGTGCAGCAGGAGCTGATAGCCATCAGCTCTAACTGCACCTTGCCCAGACCTCATGGAGACCTGGCATCCATCTGGCACAGCTCTGTGCCCCCCACGCTTAGAGCTGCTCTCTGAATTTCATAAAGCTGCAGTGGAGCAAAACCTGGGGCTGAGCCATGGGGTTTTGGCAGGTGGCCGTGCACCCCTGAGGGTGAGGGAGAGCAGTGCAATATGAACAACAAACTGGTGCAGGGCAAGGCAAGCTCCTATTGTTTTCAACTCAGAGGATTGGAAATAGAAGTTCTGAGGGACAGCTGGATGGCACTGAGGAAGCTCAAGTTATTCCTCACTTGTGGTTTGCTCTCCAGAATGCTTCTCTGTCAGAGCAGAGCACCAGCGTGGCCCTGTGGCAGTGGAGGAAAGGTCCTCTGGACTCCTCAGTTTTGCTCTGTGTCTCCCCACACAGAGGTCAGGGTACTGCAAGCAGTGGGGCTGTGCTAAGAATCAGCCCAGGAGCCAGAGGCCAGCACTGGTGTGGGAGCATGGGAGGCCTGGGATGATATGAAGCATCTCTTGCACCCATCAAGTGTCCTTCATCCAGAATGACAGCCATGTGGCAGCCCTGGTGCTCCTGTTCTCCCAAAATGCTGCTTGCAAAGCTGGCAGGAGTCATGGTCCAGATCCCCTGCGATCCCTTCTGCTCCATCTCTGAAGCTGCTCTGGGACAGCAGGGACCCCAAGCTGCCCTTGCACCATACCCAGAGAGCCCTGAACAGGACTGGTGGGGTTAGGGTGGGACATTGGCTCTGTCAGATGTCTTGCACACATGCACAGCTCACCTGCCCCAGATGGCAAGCTGCCCTGCTCTTCCCCTACAGTCAACCCCCAGATGCTTCAGAGCCATGGCACCAACTGTGTTTGCCTGTCCCTGAAGGCAGGCTCTTCAGTGCCTGGCTTCCCGTGATCCAGGGAAGCATTCTAGCTTAATGCAGCTATTTTGTTATTTAATCCTGCTTGATTTTCTTTAACACCTTTCCAAATGTTTTAAGCTATCCTTTGTGGTGCTCATCCACTGTTTAATCTGAGATCAAATGATTGTATCTTAATCCCTGGATCTCAAATGAATTTGCCTTTGGTTTGGGCAGCTAAGCCTTCAGCCCTCTGCTACAGCCAGGCTGTGTTTACCCAGGGCAGCCAGAATGAGGAAAGGAATAAAATGCCTTCTCCCTCATCTACTCCTGCTATTTCTTTCCTTCTCACAAGTTAATGTTATTTGAGCCGTACAAAATTGGTGATATCCCCCTGAGTAAATTTTTCCAAATCATTTTGTGCTTTTCCTTGTGACAAGCCACTGGAGCCTTCTTTTTTCAAACCAGCTAAACGCAGTCAAAGCCAGAATTTGCCAGAGGAAATTCACATGGAGCGAATATTGAGGACAGCACCTGAATCCATTGTACAGTGTTCCTGGAGGATCCAGCCATGCTCTTGATGAGTAGTCCCAGCAGCAACCTGGCACTGTGCTTTTCATAGAATCACAGAATGTTAGGGATTGGAAAGGACCTCAAAAGTTCATCTAGTCCAATCCCCCCACTGGAGCAGGATCACCTAGATCAGGTCACACAGGAATGCATCCAGGTGGGTTTTAAACATCTCCAGAGAAGGAGACTCCACAACCTCCCTGGGCAGCCTGTTCCAGTGTCTGTCACCCTCACTGGGAAGAAGTTTCTTCTCATATTTATGTGGAACCTCCTATGTTCCAGCTTACACCTGTTGCCCCTTGTCCTGTCATTGGATGTCACTGAGAAGATCCTGGCTCCATCCTCCTGACACTCTCCCTTAACATATTTATAAACATTAATAAAGTCACCCCTCAGTCTCCTTTTCTCCAGGCTAAAGAGACCCAGCTCTCTCAGTCTTTCCTCATAAGGGAGATGTTCCACTCCCTTAATCATCTTAGTGGCTCTGCGCTGGACTCTCTCAAGCAGTTCCATGTCCTTCTTGAACTGAGAAGCCCAGAACTGGACACAGTATTCCAGATGTGGTCCCACCAGGGGTACTTTTATTTCGATGCACTCGCCTGGCCCATGGAAGTGTATTTCTCAGCTCAGCAAGGGGAGACCTACAGTGGCTTAAAATTCCCTGGAGCCAGCAGAGCAGCATGGCCTTCTGCAGTTTCCAAGAGCACTGAGACAAATGAGCACAGGGACCCCACTGACACAAGCCCTGCTGTCTCTCAAGCAAGCCAGGAAGCTGGCAGGTACCAGCCCCTGTGACTGTGCCTTCCCCACATTTCTCTGCTTTTCCCATCATGTCTTCTGTGACACAGAGAGATTTTTGGGCAGGAGAATCTCTGAATCAGACAAGCAGAAATCCAAAGACAACAGGACACTGATCTCAGTCCCATCCTCTGGGTGCTGCTAAAACTTGGCTTCTCATTTCATTGCAATTGCCCATGGCAATGCTGTGGGCCCTCTGCTCAGATGCACACAAAGAGGCTTGGAGAAAGATCAGATGCCATTTTTCTACAACATGTTTTAGATTTTATTGAGAATAGATTAAATCTAATTAAATTCACATGTTAATCTAGCCAGGTTAAGTGGCACATTCTGCTTTGTGCCTTTAGCTTGGCCCAGAAGTCAGACTGAACCTGGAGATGCGGAGGCAGAACCGTTCCAGTCCTTCATGTCTAGACTCAGCCCCAGGCTTTGATTCAGTGCCATAGATTGTATCCAGACAGTTTCATTGGTGTGTTAAAGATCTTGCACTAGATCCAGGCCTGGTTCAAAGCAAATCATAGCAGTCAACCCAGCCCTGGAGGTTGCTGCTGCCCCAGGCACCTTCTCGTCAGCCCACAGTGCTGGTGGGAGAAGCTCAGGTCCTCATCTGGCATGGGGTTTCATGTAGGTACTGCCATCACTGGGTCTCATGCCAGCTCCTCTTGACAACTACCATGTGTTTGAGGTATCTGAGGGCTTGGTGGGGCAGCCTGCACTAGTACAAAACTTTTCCTGAGCTGGGTAGGGTGGTCTGTGACTATGTGGCTCAATTGTATCCAAACCCATCCTGATGGAGCAATGGGGCTCATGCAGCCTCATTCAAGGCTGTGTGAGTGACCCTGTCTTGGAGAGGGTTTGCCTTCCAGGAGAGGACAATGAGAGCTGCAAATCAGCTTCTCTGGTGCTGTGGGAACTCACAGCAGAATCCCTCTTTTAAGCACAACTCATCTCCATGCAGTTAGTCTGGACTTGCATGGGTAGAAACTCTGTGAAACCTTGGGAATAAACCACCTGCAGCTTTGGGAGGACCTGTAAATCTTGTCTAGCAGAACCAGAGCCATGTAGCTGCAAAGGGTGTAAATAAACTCCACTGTGTAATTAGCACCCAGGGCAATCATACTTAACCCCACATGCAACCAGGATCCAGGTCTACCTGCACTGGGTTCAATGCAAAATACTCTCCCCAGGTGCAAAGCTGCACTGCTTCACTCAAATCAATATTACACAGCGATCCTGTGCCCTATAGAGCAGGAACTCTATATTTTATCTATATGACAATATGAAAGATTAGTTAAACTGCAAGGACAAATATCCTCTCATAAAAGCTACAGCCAGTGCTGATAGGAGTGTTTCCTATCAAATACCTGCAGCACACTAAGCAATCAGTCTTGTTGAAGAATAAAATGTCTACACAGTGTTTTTCCAGCTGAGACTGAATTGACACTGGTGTCTCTGGGATGGTGGAATACTTTCTCTCATCCCAAATTATCTCTGGTAACCTGATCTTTGCATGGTGTACCATGCAGAAAAAACACAAGTAGTGTGGACTGAAGCATGGTATCCCTGATCATGTGACCTGTCAGCCTGACCTCAGTACTGGGGAAGATTATGGAGAGGTTCATCTTGGCAAGTGCAGGACAACCAGGGGATCAGGCCCAGCCAGCATGGGTTCATGAAGGGCAGGTCCTGTTTGACCAACCTGATCTCTTTCAGTGGCCAGGTGACCCACCTAGTGGATGAGGTCAAGGCAGTTGATGTTGTCTGCCTGGACTTC
>VYZX01033112.1:455211-475157 GCA_013401335.1 Brachypteracias leptosomus | reverse complement strand
GTTGCTTCTTGAGATAGTGTCTACGTCTACTCAAGGTGCGGTGCTACCCTGCTAGGCCCCAGCCTCAAATGCACAGTATAGGGATTAAAGCACTAGGCATAACTTTGAGAATGCCAGACTTGTGTGAAGAAATTTTGTATGATAAAATATTCAGCATTATTATAAAGGAAATCTATGAGTTCTTTATGATCCCTCTTTTCTCCTTTGCAATCAAAGTTTAGAAAAAAAACCACCTTTTTTTCTTTCTCCCATTTAGGCTTATATTAAAATCTATCAAGGAGAGGAGCTACCTCATCCGAAATCTATGCTGCAGGTAATTCTATTTTTTTTTTTTTTTTTTCCAAATAATTTGATAGATGTGTACTTCTAAGTTTTTTTGCAGTCATGCCTGCCATGGGTCTGAAGCTCCTACACAAAGTTGTGGTTCTTGAGGGAGCTGTGTACTTTTGAAAGCCATCTGAACTGTGTAGCTTGGGCACACATTTGTCTTTCCTCAGTTCCAAATGGAGCAGGGGTATATCTGATTGGTTGGGTTTTTAAGTTGCTTCAATTTCCAAGTATGCATTTCTTGTAGCTTGCTATTTTGTCAGTGTCTTTCAGACTGTATTCAGATGCAGCAGATAAAATGTAGAAGTCATATTGCCACTGATTGTGGAACGTATTGTTCCAGATGGAGCTTATTGCCATTGTCTGGCAGTGTTGGGCTGGTCTCTGTGGGTTTGTTAAATTGGATAACTGTATTGAGGTTTCTTTTCTGGGTTGATCCAAAGAGGATGTAATCAGCTTTAAAGCGATCTGAACACAAACTGATTGTATAGAGCTGTATGTTGAACCCTTGAATTGTTTGGTATGAAGAGCTTTCACTGGTATGAGGGCTTTAGGATTGGTTTTAGCTATTTTGTAAGACTTGGGGTTTTTTTTAAGCTTCCTGTGTCACTTAAGACATGACTGTTATGGGTGTTTTCTCATCCTTCAAGGAATCAAATCTTTAGACTTTGGGGGAGTTCAGAAATCTCATCACAAAGGCTGCTATCATTCCCTCTAGTGTGCCATAAATGTGGCTAGGAGATACAGAAGATGACATCTTGCAGCATTAGCTAGAATAACTGTCCCTGACATGATACAGGTTGAAAATAGTCTTAAATTTTTACAAATTCTGACATCGAAACTGCACATACATAACACAGAAATAATACCAGCCTGCTTCTTTCCTCACAGGTAGTGATGTATCAGGATTAACATTTAATAGTTTAGTGACCCTTATTTGCTTATTAACAATAGAGCATTCAGAAGAGATTGCTTATGATGAAAAGCCTGTACAAGGACATGGGAGTTTGCAGCTGTACTAGAAAGCTGAAGAAAATGTTCTAGTCAGTCATCTGTTTTAATGTATATTGCGAACCTTCA
This sequence comes from Brachypteracias leptosomus, assembly GCA_013401335.1. Lineage (NCBI taxonomy): Eukaryota > Metazoa > Chordata > Aves > Coraciiformes > Brachypteraciidae > Brachypteracias > Brachypteracias leptosomus. The sequence continues at coordinate 473,750 of VYZX01033112.1, read as the reverse complement.
CTTTGTTTTTTGTGGGGTGTTCTCCTGACAATCTGAAGCTTTGGAGGGTGTGGGGACTATGTTGGGCAGTGTAACTACATGTAGCTGGTAGTGCTGTGATGATACATGGTGCTCAATGTTTTCCAGGCAACAGCCGAGGCGAACAATCTTGCTGCTGTGGCAGGAGCAAAAGACTTGTACAGCAAAGGCATGGAGCAGGTATGATGATACAGCTTTAACTGCCTACATGTACAAACAGGCCTTCAATTTTAATGCTGTAATCAGCGTTGATTGTGAGCATGCTAATGGAGGAAAAGTAGCTTAGGGCCAGTACTTGTGTTAGATGTCTGATGCAACAAAGCCAGGATTGTTTGAGACCTGAATTGCAGGGGAGGTATGGGAATGGGAATGTTTGTAAGATACCACCTGTTAGCTTCCTCCTGCTGCTCCTAACAGATGCTTTAAAATCCTGTGACGTGAAATGGGCCGACAGCTGAGGAGATGCTTGGTGGGCCAGGGTTGCACTAGGGTAGAGCTCTAGGACTATAATCTCATACTCCTGAATTGTGGTCATTTGTTAGCTGTAAAATGCCAGGTTTAAAATTATTCTGAACTTGAAATACAAGAATTATCTTGTCTGGAAAAAGCTGTATATGTAATTTCCTACTTGCATCTTCTCATGAAGGTAGTGACTTAATCTACTCCAAGCTGAATGTCTGGATGAAATTCATACTTCAGTGTAGTCTTATGCAAGGTTTTATCATAGGAAATTCTGAAAATGATTAACATGTCTTGTCAAGCTTAACAGGACTATGCTTACTGTGAAACTCTGCGACTGGAAAAGACCAGTAGATGTGATAACATGCTACAAATATAGCTCTCCATTAATTGGTCGTCTGGTCTTAATTGCTGAATTAGCATTCATTTTTTTAAGTTAAGAGTATTACCTAATGCTAGTATCAGACTAGCCAGTTCCAGTTGTTAGCAGGCTGTTCTGAGAATGCTCTGCTGTTGTAGAGGGACTCCTTAGTTTGTTTCCATTTTGGAAAATCTCTTGAAATAGTAAACAGGTTGTTAATAGTAAGTGCCAGGTCTGCCTTCCTGCCTTGAATCTTCAGTCACTGTTGATACACTGTACTTGTAAGGTTTCTTATTTGGGGCAAGGAATAAACAGGAACAGATGTACTCTTAGACTTTGTTTCCATAGCAATGTTCCCCAGTACTGTATATTTTTATATCACTGTAGAGATACACACAAATGTCTTGAATAATCTGAGACATCTGGATAAAAAAATGATGTTCTTAATGTGATGCAGCTCTGAAATATCTTTTATTTATTTTAGGAACAGCAGTGGGAATTCTTTGAATTTAAGAATGAATTATGTAAAGGTAGTTCTTACTGTAGCTCCTGAGTTCTCATGAACTAAAGCCCTCCTTTGAGTGTGCATAACCAAAATATTGTCCCTTTAAAGACCGTATATGTAAGGAACAACAGGTGCAGTCACACAGAGTATAAGAAAACAGTGGCAGTGATTTGCGTGGTGGTCTTGATGCGTCAGCAGTTCCTAGTGTTTTTAACACTCTGGGCAATGTGAAAATACCATTCTGGAGGATGAGACTAGTAGCTCTTTTCCAGGGAGTTTTGCCAGGTGTGGGAGGACTTGAATATGGAAAAAGCAGAAAGGTGCTTGTTAAACTTGAGCTAGGAGTAGAGTAAGTGTGTCAGGATCTTGACAGTGAGGTTTGCTTTGAAGAAGCTAGGCAGTAAAGCCATGCATCTTGTGAGGCATAAAGGGGATGCTGTACTCTGATCTATTGCTGAAAGTTAAAGTTGTTGCTCTACTCAAGACCTGAGATTACAAGGCAGGTCTTACCTCAAGGCTATGTTGAGGCAGGAGAGGGAAGGCGAAGCTTCAGTCTTTAAACATAGTCTGACTGTGAGAGTCTGGAGGAATTGGAGCTGATCTGCCATATATACATCTCTGATGGCCTCGGTGATCTCTAATCATAGTCCTCAACAGGTCAGAAATCAGTCTTAACAGAGTAAAGTCCTTGGAGTCTAACCATTTTCATACCCGTGCTAATTCAGGGAGAGGAAGATGATGATGTCCACATCATGGGTATCCATTTGAGTCCATGGTCTTCTCCCTTCAGCAGAAACGTACTCTCACAAGTTGATCAGAATCAAGCCTAGAGGACAGTCTAGGGGAGAACAGGCTAAAGGAGTCAGTAGGTAGTTCTTGTTACTTCATATCACTTAGTAAGTTCATAGAATGTTCTAGTGGTAGCAATGAACAGAAATAAACTTGAGCAGGTGAAATCTACCCTGTTTGTCCAAGTTCTGCACTGACCCGTCAACTGAGATGAATGACCAGGAGTAAAAAGCTGAGAGGAGGGCTTGTGGCCTTCAGAGCTCCTTAACCTTCCTCAAGCCAAGCTTTCTCTGTCTCCTGGTCTTCCTTTATTTCCCCTTTTCATAACTGGAGTGTACATATGGCTGATGTCTTGTCCTTCTAGGCTTGCCTAAAGGGAACAGTTGGAAGTATGAGTTCAGTCATGTGTTATAGTTCTGTATATGATGAGACAGATAAGGCTCTTGCTGTGCAAAGTGCCTTTAACTGCTTCACTTGAGATAGGACTTTAGAGCTTATAGGGCCTAGAATCATAGAATGTTTTAGGCTGGAAGAGACCTCTAGAGGTCATCTTGTCCAACCTCCCTACACAAGTAGGGACATCTCTACCTAGGTCAGACTGCTCAGAGCCTGAAGAAGGCTGCAGATCGTCTAACGCTGGCTTGGGGCTGGGGGGGGGAGGGCAGTGAGGAGCAAGTTAGATTTCTGTACAGCAGGAAGATACTTGTGGTGTGTTGACATCATCTCTGGTTCCTCTAACAGGTTTGTGGGGGAGATAAGCCTTACATTGCCCCATCGGACCTCGAGCGGAAGCACCAGGATTTCAGAGAGTCAGCTGTGAGGCAGTTCCGCTCGGTGAAGAAGATGGGAGGGGAGGAGTTCTGTCGGCGCTACCAGGAGCAGCTCGAAGTGGAAATCGATGAGATCTATGCAAACTTTGTGAAGCACAACGATGGCAAAAACATCTTTTATGCTGCTCGTACCCCTGCCACTCTATTTGCAGTCATGTTTGCCATGTATATAACCTCAGGACTGACTGGGTTCCTTGGGATGAACTCCATAGCTACCCTGTGTAATCTTGTGCTGGGGATGGCTCTTATATCATTTTGTACTTGGGCATATGTTAAGTACTCTGGGGAATTCAGAGAAGTTGGAACAGCCATTGATCAGATTGCTGAAGCTATATGGGAACAGGTTGGTATCTTGTTTGTTTTTAATGCAAAATCTTCCTTTCTTGAGCAGACATATCAAAGGGTTTCTGTTGAGTGCTGTGAGTGAAAAGCTGTTCTAGACCTAATGGAGAATGCCAGTGCTGCCAAAGGGAAAATCAGCTCAAGAGTGTGACTGCTCTCTTCAGTAAGAAATGCCACATACAAAGAATGTCAAACAAGCTTGGTGGAATACTATCACAAAAGTGTTTCTTAAAAGCCTTGCTAGATGCTTGGATGGTAGAGTGGAGTGACTAAAAAACCTTGTTACTTTTTCAGAGCAAGGAATTCTGCTTTTAAAGGTATGCTTGAAGTGATAAACTTGCCCTATGGATGTGGTGGATAAAATATCTCAGGTGGTGCAAGAAATGGGGAAGGCAAAGCACTACTGTGCTTCCTCACCTCACCTGATAGTGTGACATTGGAAGGCTAATTAGACCTCAGGGAACTGGCTGATGACTTGCAGCAGCTGCTACAAGAGGATATACAGCAGGTTTCTTCCTTCAGGAAGACTTGTGTTGTCTGTGACAACTTCAGTTGATGCAACTACTGTTGCAAGAAATATTTGAAAGATGACAGAGTACCAAAGATGGAGGAGAAAGCAATCTGTATAGAGATTTTGCTGCCTGAACCTAATTAACACAACTGTGCCAGTAAAGCCAATGTAGAGAATTCCTGGCCAACAAGTAGTGTTCGGAGAATTCCAAGTAGCTACATCCAGTGCCAGCAGAAGGGAAACACTTGGTGCTGCTGTTACTAGAAATAAAGGGCTCACTGAACTTACCTGGGATGACATTAAAATGGATCCTCCAAGGTGTGAGAAAATAACTTGGCCTTCTATACAGAGGTTCTCTTCTACGCATGAAAAACTACTCTCTTCAAGGCTTATCATAGACAGTGCTACACTAGACCTGTCTGAGCAACCAGGTAAGGTTATGAGTTATGCTGGGGCAGAAAAAGTAGATTTCTAATAAAAGGAGGGAAATGAGCATCAGAGTACTAAATTTTCTGTTACACCCCTAACTAGTTATTAAAACTACTGTCATGTACCACGGTAGCTCCTTGCTTTGGAGCTTGGGGCTGAAGAGCACTGCAAGAAAAGTGGAAGGTGTCAGTTCTACGTATAGGACTCACTGAGTGCTGCTGCTGCTGTAGGATACCTAGAGCACATAAGGCTTGATTTAACTGCTGACCTTCCCTGGAAGGGGGAGAACTTAGCTCATGGTGGCAGGAGCTTGCCTTTTGTGGGCTGGAGTAAAGTGGTCTCCAAAAGAGCTTGCTGGTGGTGGTGGTAGTTGCACATCACCAATGATATGCAAAACATCTACAGGTCCTGTCTGAGTTGTTCTGATCATATACCATGTTCTTGCTATTGGTTTTTCTGAATCTTTGCCTTTCTTTTCCATCCCTTGCTTCAGAGGAATCCCAGGAAGGTGAGAAGTTACTGGCAATCAGTTTCTTTTTCTGAAGTTTTTCTGCTGCCTTCTAAAAAGCCACTTTTCCTAACAGCTGAATTCATGTTTTAGGTGTTTTCCAAACTCTTTGAAGTCCTTAGACGCCGAACGATTCGCCGTGCTCTTACATCAGTGCCCCGACAGCGACTCTCATCCAACAATAACAAGAAGAAAAACTAGCCAGTATTTTTAACTTTCTTTCTGTATCTGAAGTGTTCACACTTACACATATAGGACAATAAGCTGGACTGTCTGGGCCGGTCTGCATTAATGCTGTAACCATACCAGACTGATGCTGCATATAGGGTATGGAATTGCACATCCATCTTCTAGGAACTGTAAAGTGGTTTGAATTCAGTGAAATACTGCTGTGTAGGAGGGATCTCACTTGTGTCCATAGCATGTGACTGATTTAACCTCATTACTGTAGCAGCAAAACTCATTTCTCTTTCAGTTCATGCCAGTTTGTGTCAGACTTCAACATTCTAAGTTTTTCATTATTTCAAGTTTCATCTCTTTGTACGCTTTATATATTGTTTTCCTTGGTTACCTCATTCTTTTGTTTCTTTTGCACATTTCTCATTCCACAGGTGTTGAAGCCCATGAGTGATAATTTGATGGAGGATCATATGAGGCAGTCTGTAAAAAACTCTATCAAGGCAGGCCTGACCGAGCAGGTGTCTCACCATGCCAGACTAAAGACAGACTGACAGTTCATCTTCTCTTCAACTCTGCCCTCTCATCCTAGACATGCTTGCTGTACCATGAGAACTCAATAATAATAAAAAAAAATAAATAAAAATAAACCAAAGTTTACAATCAACTGTAGAAGTAGTTTAGTGTGAATGGCTTCACAGGTTGCTGCCATCATCTGGGAAGAGTAAAGTTTGTCAGTGCTCTGCTTCTAAGACAAACTGGTGCCATGGAGACCGCTGGGGGTGGGAGGGTGGGTGTGTTTTATGTATAGTCCTGGTGAACTGTGCATGTGTGCATTTTGGGGGGCTGGGGGAGAGATCTTCCCCCAGTGCTTGAGTTGATGCAGTCTCTGGTTTACAGTGGGAATCTGTCCTCTGCAGGAGGTTATTTCAGGGAAGTATAATGATCAGACCCACATAAGGTGTGCTCTTGCCACCCCAGCTCCACCCCATCCCCTCACCACCTCTTGAGTGTTTCTGTGTATTGAGTGTATCAAGTTGGTGGAGCCATTAGAGCCACTACATTACTATATATATAGTATATATATATCTTGCTTTATTGCCTTTTATACCAGTGCTACACAGATGCATGTATTGGTTCCTGATGCTGCTGGTGGCAGAACTGACTTGTAAGGCAGGCAGTGGGTCAGAGCATATGATGTCTTGCCTTGAACTCGCAGACCTGGTCCCGAGGGAGGTGCATATCAGAACTGAGCTGTCTTTCTGCAGTTTAGCCTTCATGTATATAATATTGCCATTAACTCAACTGGGGGAGAAATTCCATCCAAAAATGTTGCCTACAGCTACCAAGCAATGAGTTAGGATTGTCTGTACAGTGTGTTTAGTTTTTATTTTTTAAGAAATCACAGATAGGGCATGTATATGAAATATAAATATATAAATACAATTTTGTATCAAAGTTTTGTAGTTTATGGCAAAACCTGGTTCTGTGGTAGCTAAGTGCAGTCCTTGTAAAGGAATGTTTGTGGCTCATGTAAATGTGTGAATGCATCAACAATTTGAAGTTTTTTGATATGTTTGTGATATTTACCTGCCTTGAGCACTGCAATCTCTCACCCCCTTGGGAAAATCAATGGGAATGTTTGTTGTGAAACTCTTGTCTTCTGTTGCATTTTAAAGTTATTTCCTGTAATTTATTTTCAGTACATGATTAAAATCAGTTGTGTATATATGAAATGAAATTTGTGCTTATTTTTAAAAGATGTTTGAATATGTATTCTACTACATAAACTGTCAAATACTTATCCTGACAAATATATGAACAAATTGTCTATTGTACTTCATAGCTTTCTATTGAAGCTGATGTTCCTCTTGTGCTTGTCTCTGAAAGATGACATTTGTCTAGCTCATGTCCCCTTCCTGTATAGGAAAACTTTCTGGTATTCTAAGGCACGCTTCTTGACTTGTGGAGTTGCTTGTCAGCTTCTGCCTTCCAACTACTGTATCATTCTGCAATCTTGTTACTGGCTCTATTTTCACTCTTGGCTAAACGAGTATCAACTAAGGCATTTTCAGATGTGTGGAGTGTAAAGGCAGCTAAATAACTGCTGCAGTTTCAGCTGGAAATGACTGTGTGCAATAGCTGGGTTGTTTTTTTGGGTTTTTTTTTCATTCCTAAATGGAAATAATTTCCATCAACATCTGAGCTTCATCACTCTCCCTCTGAGTGAGGGAAACAATCTGTCTAGGACTAAAGCAATTGCACTGTGACTTTTGTACCATAAAGAACTGCTGGGGAATGGTGGTTACCTGTCCTCTGGAGATGAGGGCTCGGCTCCAGCTGAATGATGCTGAAGAAGAGGTAGGAATGTTGCATTTTATGATACCTTATCTCAAACTGTACAGATTAAATACTGTTATTTAAGCAATCTAATGCTTTTTGGTGATTAATCTTTTCTTTATTAATCAAATTAGTAGGGTCACGTTGCTTCTTGCATTCTCCAGGAAGGTGAGAGTCACATTTGAGGCTGTACCATGCCCTGCAGTGATCGTGAGAGTAAATCTTTTGTCCAGGATAGGGACAGTGAAGCTGGAAGGCTTCATCCAGACTCTGCCCTTCTAGGAGAGGACCAAAACTGGGTGTGTAGGGTGTGAGTTCCTGAACACTGCCCCAAGAAGCTGCAGAATTAATGTGCTTCCCTGCCCCCAACTTTGTGGGAGGGATCAGAGGTAGGAAAAGGGAGGGGCCAAGGTTTTTGGGAGAAGCAAGTGTGGGAAATGAGGATAGAAGACGCTGGTCATGTGGTAACAGGTTGCTGGTGAGTGTTCTTGTCTGGCCATGTCCATCTTATTTTCTCTGACTCCACCTCCCCTTTTCCTGGGAGAGGGGACTGCATTCTATGTGCATGTGTCTATGGAGATCTATGTGCCAGCAACTGGAGTGGGACCTTGGGTCACAGGGGCTGTGTGTTCAGAGTAACAGCAAACTGGAGACTGGAGAGAGTAGAAAGCGGTTGCTGGCAGCTGCAGAGTGAGGTTGTGTGTCCGTGTACAAATAGCCAGCAAGTAGGATTCAGGGGCCTGGGACCCAGGTATTGAAGCAGTGTGAGATAGAGCTGTGTCTTTCTGCATGAGGCAACTGGAGGGATCAGGAGGTTCAGGCTGTTGGAGGGTCTGGGCTTCAACTGAGAGCCATTTGTGTGTGTGTGCCTCCCTCTACTGGAGGCAACTAGGAACAAAAAGAGACTCCGAGGACCAGTTACAGGACAGACTTGGCTAAAGGCCAGTTACTGAATGCAATGGTTGTGCTAACCAGCAACTGGAGTGGTGCCATGGGCCATGTCCATGTGCCAGCTGCTGGATGAACTGAGCTCCTTGCCCAGTTACTGGAGGAATTCAAAGCTTGTGTGCATGTGTTTATTTCATACTAACAGACCTTAATTCTGAGCAGCTGCAGAAGGAATGGATGAGGATGCTGTTTGTGCTAGTCTTGAAATGTTGACTGGTAGGGTTGTGGTGTGAGCACCTGGTGTGTGTGTGCACCTAGGGGAACACTGGCTCAGCCTTACTGCTGGTTGCCTGGATCTACTGGGCACCCCCTTAAAATGGGTGTTCTTAGCAAAGTAAGGTTAGTACTGCTCAACTTTTGCCTATGTACTCTTAAGAACATGAGGATCATGCACAGAGCGGGTACAAGAGAACAAAGGAATTTCATGGGGGCATAAAGGAGGCAGATGCTCACTTTCTTTACCTAGGGCTACTCTGCTACTGATGAGAAAGGAGCTCTGAGAGCAGTTCCAGTTCTGTGCAAACTGGGTGTGTACTACAGCTTTGCTTCCCTGTCCTCCCTAAGCAAGCAAAAACCAATTTAACTGAAGCACATAGCATAGAATAAGCTTAGCCCACACCTGTGTAGCTCTGGCCAACTCTTGCCTCAAAAAGGGTACAGGAGAGAGCTAGGTGGGAAAGCTACATGGAAGAGGTATGCTGTAGGACACAGATGAGAGATGACTGGGAAAATATAACAACCTACAGCATCAGAAATGGGTGGAGGGGACAAGATAATAAAATCCTTGCTCTTTCTATTACTTCAGGAAATGTTGATTCAAATGTGTTTCTAGCTGGCATCAAGTTAGAGGCACTCACCCCCTCAAGTGCCTGCTTGAGCACCTGGGTTCCTCAGGAAGGGAAACAGAGCAACAAGTAATGTGATTTCTGGCCCCAGAAAGACACAAACACCAGGGCATTTCTTTTCTGGATGGCTTCTAACTCAATATTCTTAAAGCAGACTAGGGCCAGGCCATAGATTTTTTTTTTCATGTAGAGGGCTGATCCTTACAGTCAAGTTAAGGAAACTTAAAAATACATCAAATAGCATGGCACAGTGATAATGAAAGGGCAGAGAACATGAAACTCTCTGTTTCAGAAACCTAGACATACTGTCCAATGTGTAGTGGTGGTGTTTTGTTTGGTTTTTTTAATTGTGCAGTATCTCAAAGCTCCCTGCCTGTTACCATTTTAGGTTAAATAATAAAGCATAGAATATGGTAAAACTTCCTCTTTTTATTGAAAAATATGGGTGGGAGTAAGGACATTATATACACAAGTTCCTAAGTGCAGTTCAACTCAAGAACACATGACCAGCAACATAAAAGGATGTGGGTCTAAAATGGAATTACGGAGGCTATCAAACAGTACAACTCCCATGTAAACGTGGACCTTCAGATGAGATCAGCAACTGAAATGAGAGAAAAGGAGAGAATGTAAGTATGCACCAAGTGTGCTGGGAGCCACAGTGCACTTGTATTTCCAGGTTATTTGCCCAGAAAAAGCAAAGATGGGCTGGGGAATTAGGTATGTGGCAAAATAAAGCATCTGGCATTTCTTTCAGATGCAGCACATTGGTTACCAAGTGGAGGAAGGCAGGGATCTGCCCACACTCACCGTTCATGGGCATCTCATCTATCTGGGTGGAGTAGTACTGCTCAATGTCTCGCAGGATGCGGATGTCATCGTTCTTCACGAAGTTGATGGCTACACCTTTCCGGCCATATCGGCCTGACCGGCCAATTCTGCAGAGGAAGAAGGAAAGAGAGAGAATGGAGCCACCCTGAGGACAGGTAATCCAGCCACGCTCCCCCGTGTGAATGCTGAGCTTACCTGTGTATGTACAGTTCTCTGTTGTTGGGTAGGTCGTAGTTAATAATCAGGGATACCTGAGGCACATCCAGGCCTCTAGCCCAAACATCTGTTGAAATAAGGACTCGGCTGCAAAGAGGAGGAGATTGTTTTGATATGGGTGTAAGAGCTGAGAAGCTGTAGTCTCCCAACATAGGGCATCCCCTGCTATTCTGTGCTCCTCCCTGCCCGCATCTACACTTTTGCTCTAAGGTAAGCAGACCCATGGAGTACCACCAAACTTCAGTGAAGGCAGTACCAAGACAGCTTTTATCTTCCCAAAAGATACTGTTTAAAATACAGAGGACAGCGCACAAATCTTTTTATTTTAAATGCAGCAACTCCCAACCTCTTTAGCAGAATAGAAGACTAATTCTATGCCTAGAAGTATGAGCATCCCTCCTTGTAAAGTGGCAATCTCCCAACCCTGTGACACCATGGGGATGGAAATCAGAGCTCTTCCTAATTTGAGCTGAACAAGGCCTTCAGAGAGGAGAGGTACTACACGTTTCTGAGGCCTGCTTTCTTCAGATGCTAGAAGAAATCCTGCTTGGAGGTAGCAATGCTGTAAGCAACACTGATAAAGGCATTTACCTTGCACCAGATCTGAACTCTTTCATGATGGACTCTCTCTCTTTCTGTGGCATGTCCCCATGCATGGATGAAACTGTGAAGTTGGCTTCTCTCATCTTCTCCGTAAGCCAGTCTACCTGTGCACACAGCCAAGCAGCCCAGGTCAGGTCTTTACTCAAGACAGCAAAATGCACTAGTTGTGCTTGGAGAATGTTTGCAGACACGTGCTGGTAAGGACTGAAAGACACCTTAACAAGTACTCGAGCTAGAGGAAGTAAATAATCCTTACAAAGCATCAGTGATATGATACAGGGCTCCATGAGCCCCGACAGGAAAGGCATTAAGAGTGTTTATTCAGAAAGTGCTGGTTTTGTTTCAGGGATTATAAGCAACTAGAAGAATAAGCACCTTCTTACCTAATCAGTCCTACTTCTCTAAAAAGGCAATTCCTGACAACTGTACTAGGTCTGCCTATAACCAGCTGCTCACACATGCACATCCTCCATGCAAATGTTTAACTATTCCCAGACAGGGAAATGACCTGACCTCTTAACCAGCTGTGTCCTAGCATTCTCCTCCGAGTCAACCTCAGAGCATAAGATGGTTGCTGTACCTTTCTCTTGGTGTTACAGAAGATGACAGCCTGGGTGATTGTGAGTGTGTCATAGAGATCGCACAACGTGTCAAACTTCCATTCTTCCCTCTCCACGGCCACGAAAAACTGCTTGATTCCTTCGAGGGTCAACTCATCACTGCAGGGAAGAAGACCAGGACACAAGTAGGTGAATACATACAATGTAATTAGGACTGGGTGTGCTTCAGCAGAGAGATCATACCTCTGTGCTGTCAGCTTCTGGGTCTATACACAAGCCCAAGTTGTTCTAGTAACTCCCTGGAGAGGTCTGCTCTAAGAAGGGCCTTGAACATGACCCTAGAGACTAGAACCAGGACACCCTCTCAGCTAGACAGCTTCATTTGCATTCTCACTGTTTTTACATTCAAGCTTCTTGGCAAGAGAAACTGAAGAAAGGTAAATGGGGCAGTGTAAGAGATCAGACAGGAGAGAAGCTCCTGTCAGGCTGCCTACACCTCCTCTTCTCGAACCCTGCTGAGTTTCAGCGCATGAGGACTTGTGACACCACCAGACATAAGCTATGCCTCCAAGAGCATTCAGGATCAGTCAGCCAAAGGTTTTTTTGGCTTGCTATAAAATAGTAAATTAATGGAGGAGGCCTAAAAAAATCCTCTGAACGAGCATGGGAATTGGGCAGTTGTGAAAGATGGATTTCCAGAAGAGACTGCTATACATGGGGAGGATAAAGGGGCTGGGGGCTGTCAGGCTGAGCAGCAGCAAACACAACTGAAAGTCAGAAACGAGTTGGCCTCTACTGGAAAACAGGACATGAGGATGTCTACAAGACCTACACAAACTGCAATGGTGAAAAGGAACATGAGAAACAGTGAACATTTACATCAGTTCATACTGTGACCTGCCCAGGGCTGGACCAACCCAAAAAGCTCCTGTTCTTTCCAAGGAACCCCACTCACCGTTTCACCAAGATGCGAATAGGGTCTGTCATGAATTTGTTGGTCATCTCCAGAATTTCATGAGGCAAAGTAGCACTGATCAGAACCACCTGTGTAGCTGGAGGTAAGTATCTGTACACATCATAAATCTGCTCCTTAAAACCTGAAAAGCAAATCAAGTAGCACAGAGCAGTTAGCACATCTCTCTCCCAAATACCCTGCTCAGTCACAATTTGATCTGGAATTCAGTATTTGGCCTGTGCTACAAGATAAACATCTGATGAGTGCATCAGTAACTCAAAGCCAGTATCACATATGGCTCAGCTCTTCCTCATTTTCCCAAACCCATTACAACGTGGCTGTTGTACACACTGAAAGGCAGTGCTCAAGAATTTGTAACTATTGAAAAGGACATCAGAACTAAATCAGACGAGGCATATTAGGTAGTTTAATCTGTTACAGCCTATAATTAACCGTAATTGTCTAACTTTGGCAAAACCAATTGTTTTTAGAAGCAGGACTGCCAGCTGGGACACTCTGGAATCTCAAAAGAAATGAGAAGAAAGGAAGTAAAAGGCAGACACACTTTACCTTTATTGAGCATTTCATCTGCTTCATCCAAAACCAGCATTTTGATGGCACGAGTCCTTAAACTTCGACGACGAATCATATCTGTAAGATTTCACTTTGTAAGATGAAAAGCCTCTGAAAGCAAGCCAGCCTACACTGCTCCCAGCCACTGTCAGGGCATTTTGGTGGGGGAGTGACAGGCATTTCCCCTCTTGTCAACAGATACTGGTGTTTGGTGACAGAAGGCACACCTAAGGGCCAGAGGAGGCCAATGCAACCTCAGGGGACGTCTCTGCAGCCCACCTAAAAGAGCACTGACTGTAGGGAAACTTTTAGAGTCCAACCTGTGGGATGCTATTTACTAACTGCACAGGACAGGTAACCCCATCTCCCACAGTAACTGCAGCTGGACCTGAGAAATGCAAAATACTACATGAACTTCTCATCAGCAAACTGGGCAAATTCACATCCAGCTTGAAAGAGCACGCAGCTTTGTACAATCCCTTAATACTGCAATAGAAAAGTATTGGCTATTAAGGGTGCTGTTCAAAGGCAGCCCAGTTTGGCAGCTGATTTTTTGTTTTCTTTTGCTTGTGGAAACTACCTCTGTGTTCTCCCGGTGACAGGTGCTTGTCTAAGAAAGTGCTGCCTGTTTCTCAAGAGATTAGACCCAGTTCATATCTCCTCCAAGGTTCTGAAGTACTTTCTGGGACTGTAACATTTTCTCATCAAAAAATACTCTGTTCCCATGCCACCATGTAAAAAAACCACTTTAACAATAAAAAGCAAAATACAGAGAAAATCCAAATACCTTCCCCATTGATTTATCTTTAGTCTTTTCCAGATGTTACTAGAGTAAGTTGTTACCTTGTTATACTTAACATTATGCTATTTCAAAGGAATGCTATTTCAAATCTAAGGGCACAAAAGATGCAAGAGGTTCCTGCATCAGGTCTGAAGCTGGAGGTGATGCAGCCTCCCACATCTTACCAAACACACGGCCTGGAGTGCCAGCAACAACATGCTGCCCATAATCAAGTTTTCTGATATCTTCACCCACATTGGTCCCTCCAATGCAGGCATGACACTGGACATTCATGTAGTCTCCCAGAGCAAGAAGACCCTGTGTTGATACAAAGAAATGGCTTCATTAACTGAGCTCTCATGAAGTTTGTATTTCTGAAGAGCTGTGGGTCTACACAGCCAAACAGTAGTTTTTTTAGAGATGTAAGCACACAGTAGTTAGGTGAACTTTTTCACGTCTGTTACTCAGACCTCCTTAACAGCTTTCAAACTCTGGGAACTCAGCTCCCCAGGGATCATAACTGCTTTAAAAGTGCTGTCCTTAAAAATTCAGTTAGAAATGTGTAAAACCTTAGACTTCTAACCAACGTGGCCAAGTCAGCAAGAAGGGATATAATGCAGATAAGCAGAAGAGCTCTTTATAAGGATTTCTTATTTCTTTCAGGAACAGAAAGCAAAATTAAGAGCTGTCCTCTTGTGTTCTGCTGTGGAACATCTGAGACTGAGCCCTTCACAGCCAGGGATGTGAACACTCCTACCTTCTGAATCTGTACAGCCAGCTCCCGAGTTGGTGCCAAGATCAAGGCCTGGGTCTCACGAACCTGATGAAAACAGGTGATCACATGGCAGTTAATCAGAGGGCAGATATCCAAGCTGTCCCACACTGTGGTTCACACTCAGCAACACTCCCGTTGCTGCAGGACCTTGTGGGCACTTATCTCCCAGCCTGACCAAAGCCCCCAGTCCAAGTTCAAGCACAGCATTCCCAGGTAAGAAAGCCCTCACAGATGATAGCCCTGGAGAAGGTCACTGGTGGGGGGAGTCAGGGAGCAACTACACAGATGTGTAACAGAAATCCTTCACTTTAAAGCCTCACAAAGTTGGCTAACCTACTGCCAAAGATTCCCTTGCCTCTTCAAGACAGGTGCATTCTATCCCTCCCTTACAGTGAGTGAAACAGAGTCCTCACTAGGAGCACACAACGTTCTTTTTACAGTACCCACTATGCACTGCTGGTGATGTTTCTCCACTTAGAGCCTGCTTGTGGGTGTCTATAGGCGTTAAGGCTTTGTATCTGGTTTTTGGTGGGGAAGTTAGAGGATAGAGGATGAAGCAGAATAACAATCTAAGATTTAAGAGGGTGCTGGCCCACAGAAAATCATCATTTTATTTAACGTCATCTACATATTCAAGTTATACTTCAGAAACCATTGAGTAGACACAGTACCTCTGACTAGAACCAAAGCAAATGCTTGTCAGTCAAAAAATCTACATCTGATTCTGTGCAATATGCATCAACTGTTCAGGTTGCTAACACTATTAGGACTGTTTGAGGACAATTCTGCCTGCTGAGAGATTAATTTAGCTCTCTAATATTGTGAAAGAGGTCAGCTGTTAAAGCCAACTTTATAATTACAAGACTATACCTGAATTTATTTTGCCAGAGTGGATTTAACAGTTAAATTGTTTCTGGTGAAATTTTCAGTCAGAAATTTGTCTGAGGTTCACTGCCCATAATGAAAAGATTGAATAAACCAAGTTTTATGTTGAAATCTAAAAGGCTTTATAATGATGAGTCTACCAATTCAACTAAAAAAATATTTTTTAGCATGTGCTATGAAATTACCTGTATGTCCAGGCACTGCAAAACTGATATGGAGAATGTTGCAGTCTTCCCTGTTCCTGACTGTGACCTGTGAAACAGATGTTTGATGAATATTGTGGATGTCTAGACAAACAACACAGGCAATTTCAACATATTCTACCCCTCTGCTCTTTGCCACTTCTTCATTGCAAAGAAGTTAATATTGCCAACACTGTATCTGACAAAGTTTTGTTGCTATCACAGCATGATCTAAAGACAAGCAGCTTTGAGAACTGCAGTATCAACAGAGCACTCCACTGCAGGGTCCCTAGCTGTACTTCCTGCAATTTATCAAACATTTTTTTTTTTTTCTTTCAAAGTAAATGGTAGATAAGCCGATACAATTTGGAAGGCCAGCAATTCCCACTGTGAGCTGGAAACAATTTAAGCAACCTAGTCTAGTGGAAGGCATCCCTGCCCATGGCAGGGGGACTGGAACTTGATGATCCTTAAGGTCCCTTCCAGCCCAAACCATTCTACGATTTTTTTCTTTTAGTGGGTTGTATGTCCTGATTTGTCTCTGAAGACACATCATATATTTTCTTCTGCTTCTTTTCTTCCTTTGATCAGGACTGCAGTTGTCTCTATACTTCTCTGGCTTTACTAGAAGACATTCGCAAGAGTCTTAAAGCCCTATTCACTGAGGACACAAAATATCTTTATTACCTAAACCTAGTAAACTTTGGGATTAACAACTGTTAGGATGATAGAATCATAGAATTGTCAGGGTTGGAAGGGACCTTAAAGACCACTTAGTTCCAACCCCCTGCCATGGCCAGGGACACCTCCCACTAGATCAGGTTACTCAGAGCCCCAGCCAGCCTGGCCTTCAAAATTTCCAGGCATGGGGCTTCCACCACCTCTCTGGGCAACCTGTTCCAGTGTCTCACCACCCTCATGGGGAAGAACTTCTTCCTAATGTCTAATCTAAATCTACCCACCTCTAGTTTTGACCTATTCCCCCTAGTCCTACCACTACCCAACATCCTAAAAAGTCCCTCCCCAGCTTCCTTGTAGGCCCCCTTCAGATACTGGAAGGCGATAAAAAGGTCCCCTTGGAGCCTTCTCTTCTCCAGACTGAACAACCCCAACTCTCTCAGTCTATCCTCGTAGGAGAGGTGCTCCAGCCCTCTGATCGTCCTCGTGGCCCTCCTTTGGACATGTTCCAGCATGTCGGTATCTTTCTTGTAATAGGGGCTCCAGAATTGGATGCAGCAGGATTACAATCTATGTGCAGGTTAGCAAACTTCACCCCGTATCACCCATGATGCGATGTCCCTAATCCTGCCATGTAGCACCCCAGGACCAGGGGTGCCAGATCTCACTTTCAGTGTGACTGACAGCCCCCCCAGGCCCCGCAGCCTCCCTAGGGCACACACTGCCCCCGCCACCAGCCCCACTCACTGGGCGATCACGTCTCTCCCCTTGATGATCTGCTTGATGGCTCTCTGCTGGATGGCCGAGGGCTTCTCAAAACCTGTGGAGGCGACCGTTACCGNTTTTTTTTTTTCTTTCAAAGTAAATGGTAGATAAGCCAATACAATTTGGAAGGCCAGCAATTCCCACTGTGAGCTGGAAACAATTTAAGCAACCTAGTCTAGTGGAAGGCATCCCTGCCCATGGCAGGGGGACTGGAACTTGATGATCCTTAAGGTCCCTTCCAGCCCAAACCATTCTACGATTTTTTTCTTTTAGTGGGTTGTATNACCCCACATCCGGGCGCCGCCATAGCCACCCAGCCCTACCCCGCCCCCCCGCCCGCCTTCCCTCTCCCCTCGCTGCCGCCCCGCCACGCACCGTAGGCGTAGATGCCTCGCAGCAGGTCCTCCCGTAGCCCCATCGTATCGAAGGTGGGCGTCACGTCCACCTCCTCGCTCGTCTCGAACTCCACCTTCGTCATGTCCTCCTCCTTCATCAGGCGCTTCCGCGCCGAGCCGCCCGTGCCCCCAGAGCCCCCCGAGCCCGACATGGCTGAATCCTTCCCTCTCCCGCCGCTCGCCTCACACACACCGGCGGTGGCGTCACCGCGCTCCAAGGGACCGCCCGTTACGCATGCGCGGGACGTGCGCAGGGCGGGGCCAGGGTGGGAGGGCACCGGCGTGCGCGTGCGCGGCGGCGGCGCGATCACGGGAGCGTGTGGCGGAGCCGCCCCTCAGCGGAGCGCGCTGGGGCTTTGGGTGCAGTCATTGTCCTCGGCGAGGCCGGTTCACCTCGAGTGAGGCTGTAGGTGCTTCTTAAGGCACCTTGAAAAGGGAGATGGAGGGAACAGCCCTGGGCAGTGCGCGGGGGGAGCTTGAGCACCTCTCCTGCCAGCCCAGGGGTGTCAGACAAGCTAAACAGTTGGATGCGATGTAGAGATTCTCATGAGAGAACAGTGGAGAAGGGCCTGTGCTTTGCTCAGCCCTTCTTCAGCTGGTGCCTTCTCCATTTATGTTGTGCAGAGCAGCTGGGTCCAGTTTTCACAGAGCTGGATCTCTGGGTTGGCTTTTAGGGCAGAGGGTTTGGATGTGGGCCTGCTGCAGCCATTGTCCTCTTTTCCTATCTGGGATTTCAGCAGGATTTCCATCTTTTCCTCTTTTTTCTTCTCCTCCTCCAGTGATTTTTGACCCTCCTGCCATGGTTACCCTGGTTTCTCTGAAAAAACCCTTAAGCTTTTGTGGGAAAAGGTTCTCTTCTGCTTGACAGGGCACTCTTCTGAGTCCTGAGCTAANCCATGGCAGGGGGACTGGAACTTGATGATCCTTAAGGTCCCTTCCAGCCCAAACCATTCTACGATTTTTTTCTTTTAGTGGGTTGTATGTCCTGATTTGTCTCTGAAGACACATCATATATTTTCTTCTGCTTCTTTTCTTCCTTTGATCAGGACTGCAGTTGTCTCTATACTTCTCTGGCTTTACTAGAAGACATTCGCAAGAGTCTTAGAGCCCTATTCACTGAGGACACAAAATATCTTTATTACCTAAACCTAGTAAACTTTGGGATTAACAACTGTTAGGATGATAGAATCATAGAATTGTCAGGGTTGGAAGGGACCTTAAAGACCACTTAGTTCCAACCCCCTGCCATGGCCAGGGACACCTCCCACTAGATCAGGT
>VYZX01033112.1:431890-454378 GCA_013401335.1 Brachypteracias leptosomus | reverse complement strand
CGGCCCGAGCCGCGCAGGCGCGTTACCCCACATCCGGGCGCCGCCATAGCCACCCAGCCCTACCCCGCCCCCCCGCCCGCCTTCCCTCTCCCCTCGCTGCCGCCCCGCCACGCACCGTAGGCGTAGATGCCTCGCAGCAGGTCCTCCCGTAGCCCCATCGTATCGAAGGTGGGCGTCACGTCCACCTCCTCGCTCGTCTCGAACTCCACCTTCGTCATGTCCTCCTCCTTCATCAGGCGCTTCCGCGCCGAGCCGCCCGTGCCCCCAGAGCCCCCCGAGCCCGACATGGCTGAATCCTTCCCTCTCCCGCCGCTCGCCTCACACACACCGGCGGTGGCGTCACCGCGCTCCAAGGGACCGCCCGTTACGCATGCGCGGGACGTGCGCAGGGCGGGGTCAGGGTGGGAGGGCACCGGCGTGCGCGTGCGCGGCGGCGGCGCGATCACGGGAGCGTGTGGCGGAGCCGCCCCTCAGCGGAGCGCGCTGGGGCTTTGGGTGCAGTCATTGTCCTCGGCGAGGCCGGTTCACCTCGAGTGAGGCTGTAGGTGCTTCTTAAGGCACCTTGAAAAGGGAGATGGAGGGAACAGCCCTGGGCAGTGCGCGGGGGGAGCTTGAGCACCTCTCCTGCCAGCCCAGGGGTGTCAGACAAGCTAAACAGTTGGATGCGATGTAGAGATTCTCATGAGAGAACAGTGGAGAAGGGCCTGTGCTTTGCTCAGCCCTTCTTCAGCTGGTGCCTTCTCCATTTATGTTGTGCAGAGCAGCTGGGTCCAGTTTTCACAGAGCTGGATCTCTGGGCTGGCTTTTAGGGCAGAGGGTTTGGATGTGGGCCTGCTGCAGCCATTGTCCTCTTTTCCTATCTGGGATTTCAGCAGGATTTCCATCTTTTCCTCTTTTTTCTTCTCCTCCTCCAGTCAGATTTGACCCTCCTGCCATGGTTACCCTGGTTTCTCTGAAAAAACCCTTAAGCTTTTGTGGGAAAAGGTTCTCTTCTGCTTGACAGGGCACTCTTCTGAGTCCTGAGCTAAAATGTTTAATGGGGTAAAATGAAGTTGTTCCAAACCTCCAAACGTTTCTAGTTCCAGCGTGTCTGAGGGTGTCAGGCTGCACATGGGTTGTTCCCATTGTGGTTGTGAGCAGATGTATCTGGAGCTGTAAGGTCCAGCAGGTTTGGATTCTGTGACCCCTGCCCTAGTGCAGACTGACTGATGGTCTTTTCTCATGTTTCTTATTACAGAACCTGAAGGCAAACAAAGAGGCTGAGAGTGGTAAAGCTCTTGTGAATGCTAGAGGCACAAGGTATGATGGTCTCCCTTCTCCCTCTGTGTAATGCATTGGCAAGCCATTGGGTGAGCATGTGGTACACGTCCTCTGGGACTTGGTTGAGGGAATGCAGGAGGGTGGCATGGTGCCTGGACTGAGTAGTCATGCTCCTTGGTCACGTTTGTCCTTGTGTCAGTGACATTGGCCGTGCTCTTCCATTGTCCATACAGGGATGAATACAAACACAGGGGGCTTGGTCCTCACAGAATTGTTTCACAAAGAGTTGTGGGGAGGCTGTTGACCGAGGGGTGGGCAGTGAATCTGCAGAGTCAAAGGAAGTGACTGTAAAAAGTAAGCTTTGCCTCCCCTAAACCACGTGCACTGGTCCTGAGCTCATGTACCCCAGCATAACTACATTTCCTTGAGAATACAGGAGACTTCTCTTGGAAAGAAGTTGGTCTGTAGTGTCTGACTGTGGCAGTGTTAGGTCGGAAGGGCACTCTGGAGGCACCTGGGCTAGTCCTACTCACAGAAGGGCTGACTTTCAAGCTAGACCAAATTGCTCAGGGTTTGAGTCCAATCTAGGTTTGAGTATCTTGATCTGCAGCTCCTTGGAGGTGATTTCCATTAACTTTGGATAAGGAACCATAAGTCATTGCCGGTTCCCTACACAGGACAGTCCATTTGTGTTTGATGTTTCTGTAACAGCCTTCAGGGAATCTGGACACAAATCCAGCCATCATACTTAGGAAGGTTTTTCTGTCCATTTCCCCACAAAAATAGGAGGCTAAAGAATAGGTTTTACTGTGAGCAATTCAGGCTGAGATGTTTCATTTTTCAAGAGAGGGGTTTAGTAGACATTAGTTGGGCATCTGAGGGTGGTGTCTTTTGGAGAGTTTTCCACTTGTCAGTCAGTTTTGGGGTATGGTCTAGACTTCAGCCACTGCATGGTGAATGAAAAGCTCCCTTGGGAGCTTCCTCCCTTCCCGGCAAGGAATTTGCAAATGCTGTTGGAGTAACTGTGCTTTGATGCACTAGAGTGGAAGAGAATCTCTACCCTGCCAGCCAGGACAGCTCCATCCAGCATTCTGAGCTAAATAGCTCCAAAAGAAAAGAAAACAAGAATTGTTTCAGGTTATTTTGGCTTAAGACTTTGAGGTAACCAGTTTGCTGAAGATAGATTTCTTCCAAACCTGGTGTGAAATCAGTATTCTTGGAGATGTGACCAGTTCTGCATAAGCTTTCTGGGTTTTGCTTTTTGGTTCAGCTTGGCTGAATCTCATTTACCTTTAAAACTGATTTCAACCCAATTTTAGCTTCTAAATCAAGCAAAGTATTGGCTGGCAGTCCCTATTTGACAGTTCCACAAGACCCTCTAATGCTATATAACTTAGCACATGGGTCTTTTGATGGATGCTGAGTTTTCATGGGTTAGCAGGGAGGCTGAAGTACATGGTCTATGCCTGCCAATCTGCCTCTTGTGCCTACCTTAAGGACAGGAGCTCAGGACATCTCCCTCCCTCCCAGCTTAGGATTGTTTTTAGAACATTCTCCAATATTGATGGGGTTCCTAGAGTTTCCTTACAGTATCAAAAGCTGACAGTTTTTCTCTGCCAATTTTGCCCTGCTGACTTACCTCCACTGCTTTTTTGCTCAGCATAAGAAGAGAGTGTGCAGGGAGGCAGTCCCATCCTTCCAGCCAAGCTGTGTGGACCCACATCTCTTCTCCGGCACCAGCAATGGTGCTAGATTTGCTAAGTCTGAACTTGTCATTGCCATCTGAGTCCCAGAATAACTTGGAGGAGATCCTCAAGGTGTCTGGTGCTACCTTGATGAGTGGTGGTGGGTGAAGTGAGCAGCAAGATGTTTCAGCAAGGGTGGAAGAAGTACTTGGAGTACTTGGAGTCAGGTTCATGATGGGGTGGTAGGGTTTGGCCACCCTAGGACTGGGGAAAATCTGGGATGGTTGTGATCTGGGCCTATCTGTGAGAATCTCTGAAAAACTGGAGGGTGGTCAGAAATCCTGTTGGCACTGTTAGAAGAGGGAGAGAGTGATTTCAGTCTGTGCTGTCCTTGCAGAAGCTGAGTAACAGCATGGAGGAGCAGGTGAACCTGGCAGAGCTGCCTGCAGCTTTGGACAACGCACTGATGGTCCCCAGGAGGAGGCTTCAGCATATAGCCAACACCTCATACAGATACAAACTTCAGTGCCTCAGGTAAAGATGCTGCATTCTGTGTGGAGGGCCCTTCTGTGGGGTGCATGAGAAGACTCTTAATGCACTGCTGACTGTGCCTGCAGGATCCGGGTGAGGCAGATCGCCAGGGAGAGGGACAAGGCGAGGCTGGACTTGGAGAAGGTGGAGAGACGCTGCCTGCAGCTTGGCAGGGAGTTGGATGAGCAGTACATTGCTCTCGAGCACACCCAGAGCAAGCTCAAGTAGGAGGGGTCCTTCTGGTGGGGCAGGGAAAATGGTTTTTCTGTGGGTGCCCATGGCCACTCCCTTGCATCCCAGTGTCCTTTTATGAATCTCCCACTTGTTTTGACATTGTGTCAGTGGCAGAGAAGTCCCTGAAGATCGGCACCCCCCTGGGTCTCAGCATCCCTCTAACCAAGCTCTCATCTCCTGGTTTGTCTGTGGTGAGAGGGAGTGTCTGGACCTTGTGGCTATCTGAGGACATGCTCTGGGTGCTCCAACTGTGTCGGTTTTTTTCCCCCAGGGATTTTCAGGCAGAAATAAAGGCAAAAGAGCTGCTTTTGCAGGAAGCAGTCAGTCACCAAGTGAAGATGGAGACTGACACACAGTTCCTCCAGGGCAAAGAGGCCAGCCTGCAAGGGAGACTGAGCCACACGATGAAGGTAAAACTGGCCTAGGTGAAACATCTTCACTTCTTCAGAGGAGGCAAAGCAGAGGTGGTGACAAAGACTGATGATTTGTGTTGCTCTTGCTGGGAAGGACAGGAGTTTTATGCAGAAAAATCATCAGCCGCATTCATGCCATTGAACTAAATATAGAGATTGCTCCCTTGCCATGACATTATTAAACCTCCATGTTGCCTGTGGGGGTGGTTTGGCCCTTGGTAACACCAGAATACCTGATGGCTGAGGCTGAAATTGTGCCAAGGACCTTGTGAAATGCAGAGATGATGGTGTCTGCGTGTCTGGGATTTTCCAAGTGCTGTTCAGTGTAGAAGTACAGACAGAGATAGCTCAGGACTTGCTACCTTTGTTGGTTTTGAGGGAAACCATTGTTTTGTGAAGCAGAGGTGGAGATGAGTCTGTGGGGCTGTCTAGCTCTTATTCTGCAAATCCCACTCCTGTGTCTGTCCTTTGGAGGGACAAGCCAAACCCAAGTCCATGTTGTGTATGTCAGCAGCGTGCTGTCCAAAGCAGGATTTCCTGGGAGCTGTGCTGTGTTTGACATGCTGATGAGCCAGTTGTTTTACAGCTTTCTGCTGAAGGTCTGTGAGGACCCACATCAAGACAATCTTCTCTCTTTTACCTGCAGGAGAACACACAGCTGCAAAAGAAGGTTACAGAGATGGCTGAGAAACTGGTGACCTCTGAGAAGCTGGTGTTGGACCTGCAGAAAGAACTCAGCCGTGTTGTGAAGGACAAGGTAGCCATTCTTTCTCTGTTGTAGTTAAATAAGAACTTTTCAGGAACTCATCATGAGATGAACCCTTTTCTATGAAATCTTGTGTATTTTGGGTTAGTTGTTATGATCTCCCTTTCTTTGAACTCTCCTGCACATTAATGACAACCTGGAAAGAAAAAAATACCAGCATTTAATTTAGATCTTCCCGAGTTTGAAAAAAAAAAAAGATAAATAAAGTTTGCAATTGTAGAAAATTCTACAAATCCCCAGTCTTCAAGTGAGAACTTCTGAGTTTCCAGAAAAGAAAAGCTTTCTTTTTAACAAGTATTGAATAAAGGGTTAGTTCTAGTGTCTTCCACTCCAGCGAGGCACCTGGTAAAATGGATCTGGGGAAAGGAAGGGGTCTGTGATCTTGTTAGCCAGTTTGGGAAAGCTAGCCTGCCTCTAGTTTGGTGTCTCTCATGTGTGAAGAAAAATGTTTTTCCTCCTATTTCTGCATCTGACACATCCCACAGGTGTCCACAAGAACACTTCTGTTGAATCTATGGGTGTAGCACCATAGAATCATAGAATGGCTTGGGTTGAAAGGGACCTCAGAGATCATGACTCAGGTGAATTAGTACAGCTTTTGGCTCTGTTTGGAGAGATGTTGATTTCCTTGATGAGAAGTGTTTCTCTGTGCTGCAGCTGGGCCAGGTGGAGCCCCACAGCCTAGAGCCCCCAAGCAAGAGTGAGCACTTTGCAGAGATTGTCCTGGAGTACCAGCGGCAGTGCCAGGTATGGGTGGGTAGTGCTCTTGTGGAAGTACAGCTCTCATTGGCACTTCTCTTGGGCACTTTGGCCTGGGGGAGAGGAAGAAGGCAGCTCTCTGATATAAGAGTGCAGAGGGAGTATCCCTCTTGCTTTGCTCAAAGTCCTTTGGCAGGAGGCTCGACACAGCTGTGCCCCCAGTAAAGCATCCTGTCTCCTTGCTCTTGGAGCTCTCTGTGGGTTGGTTCCCTTGCTGGGATACTGGCAAGGGGAAGTAGAGGTGGTTCATAAATTCCTCCCTTCCTGTCACCTTGTAGCCATGGGCTATTTTGTTTGGGAGCCATGTAGCTCTGTGTTTAAGGACAGACCATCCTGGGCTCTTGCATTTCTTGCCTGTAAGGAGAAAGTATTTCTCCTTTGGAAAGCCTATTATCAGCTAAATTTCTGGTTTTGTTTTTCCATTCCTCCTTCTTGCTCCCACTTTAACAACCCCTAAAACACTTGTTGCTGCTGGACTCTGTTAGAGAGTCAAGGTGAGCCTGTCTAGGTACCTGGTGTGTGTGCAGTCCAAACATTGGTGGTGTGTGTTGTACTTTCTGCTGGGTGCTTTGGGCTGTCTGGGCTACGAACACAGCCTCTGTTTCCCTTCTCTCATTTTTCAGTGACTCGTGTATCTTGCATGTTGTGTGCTCTGTGCCTTGGCTCCTGAGTCCTGTGCTTATTGCATTGCCTGTTTCCAAGTGCTATGTGTGACTGGAGAATCTAACTTATCAAATCCTTCCCAGCAAGGGCTGGAATCTGCATTTTCAGCAAAGCCATTTCATGGGTGCAGCCCCTCTTGAACCTGTAATTAAAAGCAAACATGCTGGAGCACTATCCAGTGCAACGTTGCTACAGGTGGCACCAGTGGGTTGAAGATAACTTGATGCTGCAATTTTTCCTCCCATTGAGCAGCCCCGGAGTTGTCCATGAGAATGCTCATGGATGGAGAGGTTTGGCCTTCAGACTTCACCTGCCCCTATGAAAGCATCCACTTGGGTTTATTCTTTACCCTTCTTGGATGCTGTCAGCCCCCCTTCTCTTCTGCTCTTCTGTTTAGAATGGAGATTAAACAAACTGAGTTTGCTTTCATCTAGGTCTGCTCAATAATATTTGTTAATTAGGATCTTTGGAAGTATCCTAGTTCATAGTCTCTTGCAGCCTATCAGTTTCTTGGGTGGCAGCTTAAGGGATATAATTTGATGTTTGCTCAAAGAGGACAGTCCAGAGGGAGGCAGGATGCCTTGTACAGTCTTGCTTCCAGTATGGGATGGAGGGCATGAAATGGAACAGGCAGTTGCCCAGCTCCAGACACCCACATGGAAGTGGCTCATGGCACTGGTGTGGTGGCCCATAGCAGGGTGTTCAGCTGTGGGATGCCTTGCTGCAGGCTGATGTTGGCACTGAGATGAGATAAACTCAGGCAGCAGGACCTGCCTCATGCTGTGCTTCCCATGGGATCAGCACCTTCTCTACCTTGCTTTATTCCTTCTGCAACCTGGAAATGTTACCTTCCAGAGCCCTGTGGGACTTGCTTCACTGTAAATCCTGCTGTTGCTTTGCCTGTGTACAGTAGTGCTTGTTGGCCAGCCCAGATGCCCACCTGAAAGTCTTGAGGATGTAAACACAAACCTCTGGGCTGTGTGAGGGATCATGCTGAGATCACTGTTTCTTGTCTGTTGGTCACTAGCAATGGTTGTGTTTAGTTCAGGAGAGGGCTCAGGAGGTCCAGGTCTCTAAAATGTCTGCAAAATCTCCTGGTATTTTGCTTTTGCATGCAGGGACAAGTGCTTGTGGCTCGTTGTATCTAACAGTGCTAATGATGGTGATTGTGGTGATCTGGACTTGTATTTCTTCTCTGGCTCTTCCAAAATCTTTCATCTCTGCCCACTTGGGAAGGAAGAAAATCCTCCTGCCTTGTTGCCTGACTGTGCTGGCCAGGGAGTTCTGTTCCTCATGCTGCAAGAGACCCTGAGTACACATGGCTGCTGAGAGCCATGGGTGCTCAGCCCCCCACAGCCCTGGGGAGCTTTGTAGCTGTTACCATGACCAGGCTTTGCTTCAGGTGCTGTGGGACCAGAATGGAGTGCTGAGAAGGGAGCTGGAAAGGCTGCATCTCCAGCTACAGGAGAGCAGGGCTGAAAGAAGACTGCCTGCAGGAGGTAAAAATGCAGGAGGGTTCAGTGCCTCTCCATCTTCTCAGCAAGAACAAGGTTCCCTCTGGGTCAGAGGTTCCACGGGAGTGTGGGATGGCTTCTTGTCCCTGAGCTGCTGCTGCCAGTTATGATACTGGACAGCCATGGGATGGGAGAAGTGGGTGATGGGTCGTGAGGAGGAGGGAGATGGAGGGACTTTTAGGATGTTGGGTAGTGGTAGGACTAGGGGAAATGGGTCAAAACTAGAGGTGGGTAGATTCAGACTAAACATCAGGAAGAAGTTCTTCACCATGAGGGTGTTGAGATACTGGCACAGGTTGCCCAGAGAGGTGGTGGAAGCCCCATGCCTGGACATTTTGAAGGCCAGGCTGGCTGGGGCTCTGAGTAACCTGATCTAGTGGGAGGTGTCCCTGGCCATGGCAGGGGGGTTGGAACTAGATGATCTTTAAGGTCCCTTCCAACCCTGATAATTCTATGATTCTGTAAGTAGGCTCTTCCAACTCGAAAGCTGGTGGTGGTGATGACCTGTGGGCTACACAGCTGGGAGTGAAGAGGCAGATTTTCACTGTTGAGGATGTTGAAGAAACACAGTATAATAAAGAGGAAGTAGCCCCAAACCGTGGGTTTGGAGATTCAGGTTGAGATTTAGAAAAAAAACTGCCCCAAAGAGGTGATGCAGCCCTGGGACTGGTCACCACATAGATGGAGGATCTCCATCTCTTGAGGTTGTATGACTGGATAAAGCTGCAGACATCCTGATCCTGTCTTGTAGGCCTGTCTTCACAGGGCTCCTCTCTGCCAGTGTGCTTCTCTCCTGGCTCTCTGGTTCCCACTTCTGCAGGCACAGAGATGTCACTCTCAATGAAGCAGCTCCAAGAGCAGCTGCAGGATCTGAAGGTGCAGCTGGAAACAAAGGTAAGGGGGGGTTGGGGGAGATGTCCTGACTTCTTACTACAACAGTGTGGTAAGCACCCTGCTACAGCATGGCTGGTGGAGCATCTGTTCTGGGAGGTTTGCTAGAGTGTTCAGGCAGGGGAGCAGGGTGGTGCCTTGTCTCTCTGCTGGTGGTGTTTGCATGTGCTTTCCTAGCCCACCTTAGCCATAGGAGGGTTTGGGTTGTACACTGCCTGGCAAAGGCAAAGGCTTTGTGGAAATCTCTGTCACTTTTCCAAGATGTTAGTGTGAGTATTGCTCCTTATGGGGAACCAGAGGTTAACTCTCCTCACTGTTGCTTTTGCAGTAAAACCAGTGACAGTGCCAAGAGGAGAAGGAGTCAGGTGTCTCCTGACATCATGGCAGGGTCTCAGAGACCTGTCTCCCTGGGTTTGCATTATATTTTTAATCTACTTGCCCTAAAGTGACAGTGTGAGCCCAATCCTCCCTTAAAACAGCAGTGAGGGCTCATGTGAGAGGCCTCGGTTTCCACCTTCATTCCTTTTGCTGTTGAACTGAGAGGTTGAAGCTGCTGGTTGGGTTTCCACTGCAGCATTGCAAGAGTAAATCCTACACTGCCACACAGGTGACAAACAGTTCAAGGAGCACAAATCTGCTTGCAGATATTCTGTCTCCTTGACAGTCCTGCCTTAGTGCCTATCAAATCCTGGAGTCCCTAGCATTTACAGGGGTTCCATGGGGAGCAGCAGCTACACAGTTGGACAATGGACTGCTCTGCAGGATATGAGGGGCAGCAGCAGATGATGTCCTGGCCTCTCACTTCTCCTCTCTGGGGTCCCTTGCAAATAAGGAAAAAGGGGAGAACCGCACTGCTGTTCTGGGAGGAGCTGGGACCTGCTGATACCTGCTTGTTGGAGGCTGCTGCATGATACTGGTTGTTGGCCTAAGTTCAGTAGGGACCAGAGCTGCCTGAAGAGTGTCCTCTGTTGAGAAGGACCAGTAGATTGATCTGAGTCAGAGCTGCTGGTGAAGAGGGGAGCTCTGGGGAGCATGGTGCTAATACCAAATCCTGTCTCCTCCCAACAGATAAACTATTATGAAGAGAAAGTCGAGTTAATGAGGAAAAACTTTGAGAGAGAGAGGAAGGACAGTGAGACAAGCTTCAAGGTTGAGCTGCGCAAGATGGAAGAGCAGAAGAGAGACCTGGAAGAAACAGTTGCAAAGTACTGGGCTGTAATTGATAGCCTGAAAGAGCAAAAATATTTGTGGAGTCAGGAGCTGGAGAAGAGGTTTGAAATGGAGCAGGCCATAGTAGGACACCAATACACTGAAGACTATCCAGGTCAGCAGCTGGACCAGGAGGGAGAAGAGCTGAGGACAAAGAGCAGGGACAGAGAGAGCCTGAGGTCTGGCATCCATCTCTTTCTTGGGCTAAGTGGGAGACTAGGGATGCATCCCCTGCTTATACCAGAGTAGCTTGGGCTGTCTTCTCATGAGGCTGGAGAGCTGCTTTAATTTGGAAGAAAATCTGGGAGATATTGCAGGGCTGAAGCTCTTGGGAGTACTTTTCAAGACTTTAAGTGTCTCTGTATGTTCTATGAGCTTGTGTCCAGAGGCAGTGCCCAGCAAAGATTGTATCTCAGAACAGTGAGAGAAATAAGAGAGCTTTCACCAATTTTTTTTTTTTTATTATCTCTCTTGGTCCTTCAGCAAACCTGCTTCTATGTGCTAGATCACAACCTACTATCCTAAAACCAGAAAAAAATGGCTGAAATTTTTCTATATAGTGAAAATAGACTGTCCTGTGTGAGAGTAAGATTCTCACTGTGTGGGTGTTCATCTTCCCTCTTGTGCTTGTGGTGCCAGTTCTGCAACCTCCCCAGGGGCCAGAATGGCCTTGCAGGGGAGATTGGAAAGAAATTGGACAGGAAACAGTTGCCTGTCCATGCCTGCCCCCACCTGCTTTCCAGTACACTCCACCACTGCCTCCAGGCTTTTCTCCTGCCTTTTCCCTGCTGTGCAGAGTCCTTTTTGGCAATACAAAAGCAGAGGATTTTTCTAGGTCATTTTCCCTGTTTTAGGACTGAGGAGGTGATATATGAGAGAATCTATGGCAAACCAGGAGAACAAACCAACATGGAAAACATCTGATGGATGAGTCTTTGAGAAGTGCAGAATGGCTTGGGAACTTTCTGTAATGTTTTTGCATTGACTTTGCAACCTAAAGAAAACTTCCCATTGCCTCTCCAGCAAAAGTGTGTTCTGGTGCTGGCTGAGCTTTCCAAGCTGTGTTATCAAATCTAGGTCAGCAAAATATTTTTTATCTTTAGGAAATGTGCAGAGGTTGAGCATAATCAAGATCTGTCATGGAGTGACTGCCAGTGGAGGGCAGCTGTAAGGCTTTGTTGCAGCAACACTGGTGTGAGAGGAGGTGATTTCCCAATATGGGAAACAGGTTGCCCAGAGAGGTGGTGGAAGCCCCATGCCTGGAAATTTTGAAGGCCAGGCTGGCTGGGGCTCTGAGTAACCTGATCTAGTGGGAGGTGTCCCTGCCCATGGCAGGGGGGTTGGAACTAGATGATCTTTAAGGTCCCTTCCAACCCTGACAATTCTATGATTCTATAATATTAAAGACTCCAAGGGGAGACCTTAGAGAATAGTGTACCCAGGGGAGGCAGCAGTGGAAGTGGAAGGAAAAAGACATGGTCTCTCTGTGGAAGAAGAGGCTAAAATTGGAAGAGAAGGCTAATGAGGAGCAAGTCAAGATGTGTGATGCTGGCTGTTGAGAAGAAAAAGGAAAAAAAGCACCAGGATGAAATGGGAATAAGTGGGAATGGGAATAAGACCCAGTCATGGTGCTGAGGGCTCTGGTGTTGGAAAGGACAAAGTGTCTGGAGAGCTGCCCTCTGGGAAGAAAGGAGCAGGTCCCCAAGACTCAGATGAGCAGGTAGATGAAAATCTCTTGTTGCAACCTCAGCACTGAAGGAACAGAAAAGAAATGAATTGTGTGATGGATGGGCCAGTACAGACAGTGCAGACATCTCTTGCAGTGATTGGCCCGCTCAATCTATAAGTTAGAGCCAAAGCTGTCAAGGAGAAATGAAATCTTGATAGACAAGGGAATGCACTTGGGAAGAAGGCAGAGACAGCAAAGTTAAGTGGTTTGCCTTTGCACAGCAGCATGTCAGGACATAGACAAACTACATCTGGAGGGCAAGAAGAGGAAAAAAAAGCCCTGGGAGACAATGGCATAGCAGCATAGGAGGAAACATGGCTGTCAACATGGAGCTGGAGAGGAACAGGGTGAAACTGGTGCTGATGCAGCTCAAAGATGTTGTGCACTGGCTGGAAAATGAACCCAGAGCTCAAGAGAGCTGCAGGTTTGAGCACAAAGGCAGTTTGCAAAAATAACATAGTGCTGCTGCTGCAAAAAAAAAAAGCAGATGCCTTGTGAAACACAACACTGATAGTCCAAGAAACTCTAACAGCAACTATGTTCTCTCTTGACACTAGCAGCAGCTATGTTCTGTCTTGCTGTGGCCCACATGTCTTTTACTAACTGGGGGAGTGTGGTGAGAGAGAGCTAGGATGTGCTCATGTGGCTGGAATTGACTCATGACTTGTCTCCTCTTCCCTCTACATCTGTACATGGGTGTTGGGAGATGTCATAGGAAGCACAGTATGTGAATCCTGATATCAAACTAACTCAGAAAGCTGCTGTGAGGAGCAGGGGTGCAAATGGCCTTGCAGAGGAGATTGGAAAGAAACGGGGACCTAGGTAGAGATGTCCCTACTTGTGTAGGGAGGTTGGACCAGATGACCTCTAGAGGTCCCTTCCAGCCTGAAACATTCTATGATTCTAAATGTCACATAGCCCATGCATTAGCCCTCTTGCTTGCTTGGAGAAGACAGGAAGAACTTCCCCACTCAGTTCCTCTGCCTTCCACATGCAGTGTCACAACCTGCAATGCTGTCCTCCCTGCCAGTATGGACAGTCTATGTTCCCCTGCTTTCCCCTGAGGGATTTGGATCCTGTATGGAGCTGCAATAACTATTGGGTAGGAATATCTGTTTAGTGCATGACTGAGTTTTCTTCTCACAAGTATTCATGGCCTTGTGGGAGACTGGGAGTACCAGTAGGTAGCCATAAATCCAAGGAGAGCCAGGTTTCTGGTGGAGATGGTCCCAAGAATCTGCTAAGCTAGGTCTCCCACTGTTGTTCATCCCCTGCTTTTTAGGCCTCTCTCTGGCAATGCTGCAGGACCATGTATGTCCCCAGCTGTCTGCCCTGAGCTAGGCTGAGTAACCTGTTGGGGCAGAGACACCTGACCTACTCCTGCATCAATTCATGACTGTATCTGTTTTAGCCTGGCTTTGCCTCCAGTTGCAGACCAAAACCAGAAGTGTGGGGCCCTTCTCTGGGGGACTGATTTGCTGCTCTCTGGCCTGAGAATGATTGTGTCCCTCTCTCCAACAGGAAACCTGTGAGCGAGTTGGGCAGAGAGAAGATGCGGGAGCTGGCTGAGATAGAGTTAACAGCATTGGTAAGAAGCCCTTAACACTGACTGACAGGCTCTTCACTGAAGGATTGAGGAGGATGTAAACTCCATGTGCTTATGGAGGAGAAGGGAATACTTGTTTCAAACATTCAAACCCAGTCTTGCATTGAAGAAACAGCTTCATTTTACAGCTTGTCAAGTAGGGAAAAATAGTGTGACAAAGCCAGTGAAGGTCTTACAGAAAGGAAGGTGTTACTACAGAATCTCTCAGGTTGACTTTAACTAATTCCTTACTTTCTCCCAGAAATTTGCTTGCCCCCAGTCTCAAACCCACATGCTTGTGAGCCCTTGGACATGACTGCACACGAGGCCTGGCCAGCATTGCTTGTGTGCAATGTGGACAAGGGTTGCAGGTTAGTTCCTCACCCTGACATGTTATCTGTGCTGTGGTCTGGTCAGAGCACAGGCCAGAAACTGCACCTTGCTTAGCACTGCTGCTGGGGACACTGTCCTAGGAGCAATGTCTGGGGGTTGGTGTCCTTTAGTAGCAATGCAGGTAGCTCTTGTAACCCTTACTCTCCTCTTTCATCTGGTCCTTCCATGTGTGCACATGGACACATTTCCATTCATACTGTATTCTTACAATCTTAATATTTCTGTTACACATCTGTACAGTTGCTCCCTGACTCCCCCACTAGTGACCTCCTCCAGGGCTATCATCTGTGAGGGCTTTCTTACCTGGGAATGCTCTGCTTGAACTTGGACAGTGGGCTTTGCTCAGGCTGGGAAATGACAAGTGCCCACAAGGTCCTGCAGCAACGGGAGTGTTGCTGAGTGTGAACTGCAGTGTGGGACAGGTTAAGTCTTCTTCATCAATGACTGACAGTTTAGGGCTTGATCTGCTGGAAAGCAGCTCCATGGAGAAGGACCTGGGAGTCCTGGTGGACAACAGGTTAACCATGACCCTGCCAAGAAGGCCAATGGTATCTTGGCGTGCATCAAGATGAGTGTGACTAGCAGGTCGAGGGAGGTTCTCCTCCCCCTCTACCCTGCCCTAGTGAGGCCACATCTGGAGTACTGTGTCCAGTGCTGGTCTCCCCAGTTCAAGAGAGTCAGGGAACTACTGGAGAGAGGCCAACAGAGGGCTACAAAGATGGTGAGGGGACTGAACTGTCTCTGGGGAGTCTGAGAGACCTGGGTCTGTTTAGCCTGGAGGAGAGAAGACTGAGAGGGAATCTTACCAATGCTTCCAAAAAGGGTAGATGGGACCAGTCTCTTTTCAGTGGTGCCCAGTGGTAGGACAAGGGGCAAGAGGCACAGACTAGAGCACAGGGAGTTCCACCTAAACATAAGGAAAAATGTCTTTCCTGTGAGGGTGACAGAGCACTGGCACAGGCTGCCCAGAGAGGTTGTGGAGTCTCCTTTTCTGGAGACCTTGAAAACCCACTCGACTGTATTCCTGTGCAACCTGCCTTAGGTGATCCTGCTTTGGCAGGAGATTGGACTAGATGATCTCCAGAGGTGCCTCCTGATCTCTACCATTCTCTGATTCTTTTGCCTCTCTTCTCACCCCAAGCCTCTGCACACAAATCAGGGTTATTTCTCAACCTTTTCCAGAGAGAGAAGAGGAAAGGGGAGGTCTCCCTGAATGTTGAAATACCTCAGCTGGGCTGTGAACAAACTGAGCACAAGGCTGGCCACGTCTCCAGCTCTAGCCCTGTCCAGCTGCAGAGCCAGAGGCTTGTGGAGGCTGAGTGGGTACAAGGAGCAGAGATGGCCACCAGGCTGGAGCACCACCAGCAGCAGCATGCAGAATGTTGGATGGAAATGGAGCTGCTCCAACAGCAGCTCAAGGCCTCACAGAAGGTGGGTGTCACTTGGTGGCAGTGTGGTAGGCTGCTGAGTGGTCCCTTTGATGTTGGTATTGCCCTACATGGGGTTCTATTGGTCACCTTACCCAGGCAGAAAACTGTCCTCATCCTCTTTGTGGGGGAGAAAGGATTCACCTTTCTGCTTAGATATTTCTGAAGCCAGTTCAGGTGCAGCTTGGGACACATTCTTGCTCAGAGCTGCCCTTGTGGTGTTTCCTCTGTCTGTGTCCTGTGCAGGCTGGCTGGGCAGAGGAGATGAAGGCTGAGTGGAGGTGGCTTACACAGGAGTGCCAGAAGCTATGGTTCCCCATAGCTCAGTTAAGAGGAGTGGCAGGATCAGGTAGGGGCTGGGCAGGGATGACAGGAGCCAGGCAATGTCTGAGGGGAGGGGAATGTGATGAGAGCAGGGGAACAAGGAGCACTAGGATAGAGGAAAGCCAATGTGAGAGATCTCCAGATGTGTTAATATGCCTGTCCTGCCTTTTGCCATGGAGACAGGCTCAGGGACTGGCTTTCCAGAGAAGAGCTTGCCAATGCCAGCCACCCCTAGGCAGCACTAGGGCAAAGCTGGACCAGATCTGCTTCCTAGTACTGGGTTTGCCCTTTGCTGGTGGTAGAAAGCAGAGCACACATAGTACAGGCAGAGATTGAAGCTCACTGTGCCTAGGATGTGTCTTAAGAACAAACCCAGGTGAGCAGCTTCCTCTGCCTCCTGCCATTGTGGCCCTTCGTGGTGGGACTCCCTCCAGAGTATTCCTCCAGCACCCTCTGCTTCTCACTGCTCAGCAAGAGGAGCATCTCTCAGCAAGGGGTCCTTGTTCCTCCTCCTGCAGCTCTCAAGGCTCTCCATCCGTGGCTTGTAGGCTGCCCATGGTCCTGCTGCTGTGCTGTGGCCGAGCTGGCAGGGGCTGGCTTCCTAACTTCTCTACCCCACAGCACACCCAGGGCCTGTCTCATTGCTAGCACAAAGCTGTAACCAGCTATCTGCTTTCCTGTCTTACAGCTCTCTGAAGCCAAAACAAGCCTGAGCCTGGCCCAGGCTCAGCATGCTCTGCAGTTGCAGCAGGCCAAGGCCCAGATGGACAACATGGTGCCAAATAAAGAGTTTGAGCAGCTCCAAACCAGCTTGAGAGAGGAACAGTGGAAAGCTCAGCAGCTCCAGGTAAACCTCCACCAGCAGGCTTGAGCAGCCATGCAGGCAGCTGGTGAGGACCCAGGTAAGCAGGGAATTGTGGGGATTCAGTCAAGGATACTGGGAAGGAAGCACTGCCAGCCTGGAAGCTGTGGTCAAAGCCACCAGAGGTTTGGGTGGAAGATGCTATATATCAAGTGCTCATGTGCAAAATGCACAAATTCACCTGCAATTTCCATTTCTCATGAACCCAGTCACTGCTCTGCACTCAAACAGGAGCATTACCCTAGATCAGACAGCTTGTACCTAGAGGAGCCAAAGTTACCCATGGAGACACTGTTTGCTCAAGCTGGGAAAAGGAAATTTGAGTCCTCTATGTGGAGATAGAGCCTGCACAGAATGAGGTGGTTTTATCTGCAGGGCACTAGGCACAAAATGTTGGGGTTTTGTGCATTTGTGCTTTGTTTCAGGACACTGTGATTCAATTGAACTAGCTTAGGCAAAGATGGAGCAAATTATAACCTAGGGAATTAAAAAGAGCAGGCATAAAAACTGCACCCAAGGAAACTATGTCTTTCCCTGGGCTTTTCTGGACACGGCTGAGAGAGGGTTGTTTGTATAGAAAACATTGATGGGAAATCTCTGCCTTGTCTTAAAGTTGGTGCTGACCTAGGGAAGGTTGTATTCCTCTGTAGACACTTAACCTCCTGCTCTTTGCGTCCTTTGCACCTCCACTGATCCCCCCACACTCTTCTTCAGGGAGTGTGAAGATCTGTGAGTGTGGCCCTAGGGAAATACATGGTCCAGGACTGCCAGGGGCCAGGTGAGTGCTGGGACAACCCAATGTGAGGCTTTGTCACCCACTGCAGGAGGAACACAAGTGTCTGCTGCAGGCAGCTGTGGAGCAGGCAAAAGGGCTGGAGCACAGCCTGAGGAGGGCTGAAGCTGTGCTGGCAGAGAGGGCCACTCAGCTCAAAGATGCCCAGGTGGGTGCATGAGGGGTTGGTGCTGCATGTCCCTGCTTGGGTGGGGATGCTGAACCTCAAGCCTCCTGTCTCTGCTGTAGGTCCAGCTCTCCAGGAACAAACTGCTGATTGAAGACCTCCGTGAGGAGAACAGGCGGTGTGCAATGGCCCTGCAGGCAGCTGAGCTGAAGCAGAAGAGCACTGAGAAGAAGAACCAGCAATTGGAGGAGCAAGCCTCAGCTCTGAAGCAGCTCATTGGAAAAATTACACCAGCATCTCTGAGGGCATGAGGGGGTACCTGCTGTGGCAGCCCTTGCCCCTGGTCCTGGCCAGGGATAGTCAGGTAAAGAGGAGGTATGGCTGGGTTGGGAAATCAGCCTTGTCCTCCCTGGCCTTCCCAGGATTTTCCTGAGAAGAAAGCAGGTAACAGAGAAACCAGACAGTCCTGTAAGGAAATTATTCCTGTGGATAGCTGGATTTTCCTACTGAATGCACCAGCTTTGGTGCCTTCTCAGTGGCAGTGTGTTGTAAGTCAGGTCTGTCTCAGAGCAGCCATCCTACAGCAGCTGCTTGCACTCCAGCAGCATGTTTGGTGGTGGTGGTGGTGCAGATGCCCCCTCTCTGTTGAGGCCATGCTGTTCCAGGTGGAAAGCCAGGGCAGGAGGGCTTGCACATTCCTCTGGCTGGCTCACTCTGAGCAGGAAGAATGTGCTGTGACATTAAAATATTTGCAGTATTACAGCACCTCCTGCTATCTCATTTGCTCTGTATTTCAGTAGCTTCCCCAAACTGTCACTGAACTTTTATTCCCTAGAGCTCCTCTTGAGCTCTAGGAGACTCTGGTCCTTCTAAAGCCAGAGCTTAGGATCCACACCAACCTATTGCCTCTGCGGTGAGCAGGGCGGAGGAGCTGAGGGAAGAGACTACTTTCAGTTTGAGCCTCCAGGGCTTGGGGCAGGGTTGGAGACCCCTACTCAGCACTGCACTTCTTTGCAGGAGACCAGGAGACATGGTAAGTGAACTGCATCATCTTGCTTTCCTTGTTGGCCTTCACACACTGGCAGGGAGTACTCTCTTGAGAAAATAAGTTGCCTAAAAGGCCATAAAGCCAAACATTCACATCAGCAAATAGCAAATGTATTGATGTATCCAGGGTGTCACCCTCTGCATGGAGAGGGCATCGTTGTCTCAGTGCCCCTGCCTTGCTCTGTGTAGAGCAGAGGGTATTAGCATGGGGGCTGTAGTTTGCACCAGCTGTGAAAGGACTCCTAGGATTTGGGGGGCTATGGAGACTACTGTACAAGGGAGACTAGACAAGCCTGACTGGATCAAGGTAGCAGTGCAGAAGCTGGACAAAGTCAATACAAAGAAGAGGGCTTTAAAATAGGTCAAGCTGTTGTTGGTTGAAGAACAAAAGGAGATAAATTGGCTGTGAGCTAAAACTTGGCCACTGCCTTTAAGTATCAGCCTGCCATGGCAGAGGGGTTCCCGAGGCCCTGGAGGATGGCTGGGGGCTGTGACTGAAGAGCCTCCTTGGTCTAAGAATGCTTTTTCTGCCCTGGTGGATGACAGCTGAGACTCCTCTTTCTTTGCCTTGGGAGCAGCACTGGTTATGAAGGCCATGAAGGAAGCTAGGCTCTCACAAGGAGGGAAACCCCATGGAAGGTGTGGGCTAGCTCAGGAAGGTTCCTTGGCTGGGGGAGCAATGCAGTAGTGCCCCAGGCATTTATCCTCTTCCCGTATTCTTAA
Source organism: Brachypteracias leptosomus (assembly GCA_013401335.1). Lineage (NCBI taxonomy): Eukaryota > Metazoa > Chordata > Aves > Coraciiformes > Brachypteraciidae > Brachypteracias > Brachypteracias leptosomus. Next base: position 435,464 of record VYZX01033112.1, on the reverse strand, counting down.
GTATTTGCTTTCTGGCTCCTGTCAGAGATGGGGTCTAGGCAGACTTCTAGTCATACCTTGGGCTTCTGTTTTTGAAAGTATTATCTCTCAGCAACTTCACAAGAGTGAGCAGCTCTTTTAGGAAAACAAGATGGGGAGAGCAGCCTTGCTCTGGTTTTGTGCTAACTGGATCCTTAAAACCCTCTGCTCCCTTTCCCACTCCTACTCCAAATAGTCCTAGGCCCTGCCAGACCAGTGCGCTGGGGAAGGAGACTCTTCATAGAGGTACCCTGGAGGAACACTTGGCCACACCCATGACCCAGACTGCAGTGCTCATTCACTCAGCACCTTAAGAAACAACACTGATAGGCCTCTGATGGGAGACAAAGATTCATGTCTAATCCTAGAAAGAAACTTGTGCAACTTCATCTGACACTTGAAGGAGCAGGTCAACCAAGATACCTAATATTAAAATAACCAGTTGAGCATCACCATGCAGGGTCAAGATGGATCGGGCCATCTTGGTCAGAGTGTTTGACAAACACAACATTAACTCTTGAAAAACACTAAATTGAAGGCTAAAGCAGTTCTTTATTTTGCAATCAAGCTCTCCTGGCTTCCAGAGCCCAGCCAGTTAGTGTCTTACTCCCACATGCACAGCGTGAACAAAGAACTGCTCCAAACAAAAATGCATTCACAAAACCTGCTTGTATCTGTGGGGTTTGGATAACATCTCCCCTCCCTCCAGTGCCACCCCCCACTATGCTGGATTCCCAGGATCGTTACAGTGCCAGGATGCACCCTTTTGTCATGAAGTGGTGGCTTCAAACCATGCAGTGGTTTGCATACTTTATAATAAAGTCAGGACTGATCTTCATGTCAGGTATCAGAGGCTGTTAAGAGGAGTGGCAGGGTGCGCACTGCAGAAGTGTTGAGGTGTCTGAAGTCCTGCACACATCAAGGTTCAGGCCACCAAGAAAGGGCTGTCCCTCCTGTTCTGCACACTTACAACAGAATGTGCTCCAGGACTCCTTGTCTGATTAACTGCTCGCATTTCCAGCGGGGTAAAAAGTGCTGCACAGAAACACAGACAAACTGCCTTGAAGTCCAGGCAGGCTGGACTTGTTGCTGCACACAACAAGCTGTTTGCTGTGCTGTATGCCCACTGCATCGTGGTACCAAGTCAGGCAGAGCTGAACTGCAGTCCTGTGCCACACAGCCAGCCTGCAGCATGTGCAAGGAGCTGTGTGTGCAGGAACTGACATGCTGCAGAGTTGGGATAGCAAGGAGGTGTCATTGGAGGGAAAAGGAAGAGAGAGAATGGACCACACTCTCTTGTCACAGGTACCTGGCTATTCTTCTTCAACAGGATGGTTGTCCCATCATCAATCTCAAATTCTCCATAGTCTCTTAAACACCGCACCTGCAAAGCAGGGACACAGACCTCAAATAATCAGATCTCCCATAGAAGACACCAGGTATCACTGCTGACTTAACACATGCCCCAGCACTTGTAAATATGGACACATTCCTAACTGCCTAATGGACCCTCAGTATAGAGCAGGCCTGGAAATGCAGAACTGGGCTGATCCCATGGTCTGTGGACTCTACCTGACATTCTCTGCCTGGAGCAAGAAACACCAGTAAGCAAACCAGCCCAGCCCTCCAGAGACTAGAGGAAGAGCAGTGCAAGAGACAGGGTCTAGGGACCAGCAGCAGCATTTCCAGTACCCCACATACATACCAGAAAATGCCAATCAGACAGTGAAACGGTCTTAAGGAGCAGGTTGACTGTCACTACATGTTCTTTCAAAGAGAACATCAAAAGGGAGCACGTCAGCTACTGACTTCAGTTTCTCACATGCTTTTCTTTCTTTGTATCAATTGTGGAAAAAAAAAAAAGTAGTCTCACCTATCAGAGTCCACTTAAAACAACAACAAAAAATAGTTAACAATCCTTAACACAGGAACAAGGTTTCTAGTTGATCTGAGAGTTGGTTTAGTTTCTGCAAAAGGTTGCAAAAACTTCTGAGGTTTAGATCCCTCACCCCACTACACCAATTCCCTGTAATTGTGGAATGCCATCTTTCAGCATACTTCAGTAGAAGAGGGAGTAAAACAGTGGCAGGCAGAGTGTAAAGAGTAAAATGTAGGAGCTTGTGGAAGCTGTGGTACTCTCAAAGGCTTTGTTTAATGACCACCTGACATTTCTAAAAAATAGATGGTTGGACAAAATGTTCAGAGACAGAAACCACTTACCTCAATGTACAGGCTTTTAGGAGGTTTGATATCCTGTGTAAGGTCCAGCCCTTCCTCTCCTCCTACTGACCTCATGTAGGTAGCCAGAGACTTTTTGTACCGATTGAACCACTCCACCTGTGGACATTAACAGTGATCCCTCAGGCAAAGCCAAACAGCTAATGCTGAGAGACAGGTCCTTGGTGAGATCTAGTTTATTTGTGCTGTCAGACCGTGCCAGCCAACAGTGAATGCAAAGGGAAACACTGTCCCGGAGGCAGAGCAATCTGAATTCAGGGTAGAACAAGCTGCTGCTGCTGTTAGCAGCTGTGTATTTTGGTCTAGAGATGGCGTTTTAGAGCCATGTGTTAAGACCTAGTTCTGCTGGCTGCAAGTCTGATCTAATGAAGACCACCTGATCCTTAAAAGAACCAAACACTACCTGCACTCAGCATCCATTTGGGATTGTACCCCCCGGACAATGAATAGACAAATCATTACTTGGAGAAAGGCACATTAAGTGTCACGTTTATAGTAGGGGAAGAGAAGTCCACCCTATTTTGACTCTTACTAAATGGATAATCCATCAGGAGAAATAGGTGGAAAGAGGGGCAGAGTTTAAGACAAGGCTGACTCACTTCTTCAGCTGACATGTGGAACTGGATGGTGTTTGGCAGGACACTGCCATACTCCCATCTCAGTGCTCGGATCCGCAGCAACCGGTCGTACCTGGGGGAAGAAACAAGAGGCAAAACCAGGATCTCTGGTGAGGCGAGTGCAGGCAACATCCCCAGGCAACACCAGTGCCCCTCTCTGCCCTCAAAGCAGAGACCAAACACTCGGGTCATTTCATCTGCCTTTTCTTTGTGCCAGCCTTTAGTGCTACCAGCAGTGAATACAAATAGAGGCAGCCCCGCAGCTGCCCCGCTTCTGCACCTCGCAGAGGAACCACTTGTCAGGGTCCCGAGTCGCAACACCCCGCGCCTGGGGACTCCTTGTGGGTGAGGTTGAACCGACGCTCCCCGGCCCCGGTGCTCCCCCTCCGCCCGGCCCCGCACTCACAGGTAGGCCAGGATACAGCGCTGGTTTCGGAGCAGGCAGCAGTGCCGAAACCGGATGAGGAAAATCAGATCCGTCCGTCCCGACTTCGCTTCGGACCTGGAGGAGGAGGAGGCGGAGCCACGTTACAGAGCTGCGGGTGGGCCGGGGCGCACCGGCCGGGCTCTGCCAGACCGAGTCGCGGCACTCACACATCCGCCTGGTTCCGCTCGTACAGCGCCCGCATCTCCTCCAGCGCCTGCCGCAGCCCCTCCACCTGCAATGACAGCGGAGGGGTCGCTGAGCACGGAGTGGGGTC